>CAAKHF010022459.1:3907-27182 GCA_901007745.1 Hippocampus kuda | reverse complement strand
TGTGTGTGTGTGTTTGTGTTTGTTGCAGCTTATAAATCTTGCCCAAGTTTCTGGGATCAAAGGGGAAAAAGGCAACCGGGTGAGTCACACTTTGTGCCGACAAAAGAATTAATATCAGCGGAATGTTTCAAGTCTTCACATGCCCCGACATGCCTTGTGCTGTAAAAGCTACATGGAACCACAAAGAAAAAAAAAATGTTTTCAAGTTCGCATTTTACAGATCCTTTCTCTCCTAGGGTGATGACTGTTCTGGCGTTCATTCAAGTCCGGTAGGCGACAACGTCGTTTTGCTGCAACAAGCATCGGCCATGATTTGGCTGTTTGAAATCTGGCCCAAAGTGGTCTCAACTAACCGTGTGTCTCTAACCTCAGTGTGCGGCGGGGACCAAGGGAGAGAAGGGAGAGAAAGGAGATATGGTGAGTGCCTAGGGTGCCAATCCTCCGCTACGGGTCACTGCATCGAAAAACGACGAACCCTTCAACCCACTTGTCTCCAAACTTTTTTTCTATTCGATGATATGCTTCATGTGCTTGTTTCACTGGTGAGTCAAGAGTGTCCGCACCGCAAGTGTCAGTCCGGTTAGGCTTGAGTAAGATTTTACCGCGTCAAGATGGTCATAGTTGAGTGTCATGCCGGCGTTTTGGTCGACATTATGCATGCATCCACTCAGGTGGTGTTTGTGTGTGTGTGTGTGTGCGATCTGCACTTTTTTTTTTTTCTAGAATCGGCTCATTGATTTGAGCCCTTTCTTCCCTCCACAGGCGCCGCCTGCCAACTGGGGCGAAGCAGTTGCTTTCAAGGTGAAAGGTTTTAAGAAAAGAGGGAGGACCCGAGTTTGCTCTGACCAGCCTGTTAATTCGGGGCTCCTGAATTCCCCCTTCCCGTCTCGGTGTGTTTCTCATCTTTGTATGTGCCTCTTGCCAGGAACTGAAAGGTCAGAAGGGTGACATTGGTCCACAGGGTCTCACGGGCACTCCAGGAAAGGATGTAGGTGTTGCTCTGTTTCTACATTGGGGGCTTTTTTTTTTTTTTTTTCCTCCCTCTTGAGATTTCGAAGCTGGACGTTTACTGTACAGTCCAGCTGTTTTCATTTCCATCGGCATCGGCACAAATCCTCCAAATGATGCATTAAAACTAAACTCGTGCTCACAAAGCACACTGGTGGACGGATATCTTCCCTCCACTTGTACGGCGTTCATCTTCAACCCTAGACTGGCACCGATATCTCATCCAGCCGCATCTCCGCCACCGCTTGAAGTCAGTCTCGTCATGCCGCTTCGACGAGACCAGAGCGACAAAGCTTGCGCAATCAACGCCGCCTCATTTGACCGGCCTCTGCGTCTGGCACGCAGGCGGCTCCCCATTCAGGAAGATTTAAACCTTTTAATCTTCCCTGTTCAGAGGGCTGAACCTGCAGACGCGATGGAAAGTTTTGAGGAAGAAATTACAACGCGTACGTCTGCTCTGAGATATTCCCCCGGTTCCAGCGTCAGACGCTCGCAATCAGTCGTTCACTGGGCTAAGTGGGTTTTTTGCGACAGATGGATTTGGCGGAGGAGAGATTCTTCTTAAGCCGCCATCCATCTGACGTAGGGAATACAAATGCGCTTGGTGATGTGACTCGAATTAGGCAAGCAGAATTTGGCGCACATGCTCAAGATAATGCCTCGTACACGCAACAATGTTTGACTGGTTCCAGGGGGGGTTTTTTCCGCATGTCTAGCACGCGCGGGGGTCGGCGAAGTCGTTCCGTCACTCAGGCTGACGTTGATGATGTCGCCGACCTGTACTGACGCCGTCACATTTCTTTCTGTCTGTCATCACTTTCCAGGGTCGAGCGGGCTCCATCTGTGTCGTCGGCCCCAAGGGACAGAAGGTCTGTGCGCATTCAGTCCCGGCTACCTTTCTATCAAGCCGCCTGAGTCACATCTCCACTGTCGCATCAGTATAATCCAGATCCGGGTTGACCTTTTTTATAGGGTACCTCAGGATTTGTGGGTCCTGAAGGCTTGGCTGGGGAGCCGGGCTTGCCCGGACCTCCGGGACCACCTGGAGTCGGAAAGCCAGGTCCAGCTGTAAGTAAAGCCACTAAATCCACTCATCTGCAGGTGTCATCTTCCTGATTATCGCATGACTGGAATAGATGGTCGCATTATATTGAGAAGGTGGCTTGAACTGAGATTTTAAGAAAATAATCATCTTCTTCTCGAGGGTCCTCCTGGTCAGCCCGGTGGTGCAAAAGGCGACATGGTAGGGTCACACTCGTGGATATTCGGCTTCAGCTTTTTCTTCACTTTGTTTTGACTCGATCATACTGTGTCCTAAACAGGGGGAACCTGGACCTCAGGGTGCTGACGGATTTCCTGGAGATCCCGTGAGATACGTTTAAGAACTGCAGTAATGTGCCAAAGGTCTTAGGAGCCATGAGACGGGTTGTCCAGTCTGTAGACCAAATGTTCACCAAGGGGAAACTGTGATTGAAATTGTGGTGCCTTGTTGTTGTTGTTGCCCCATCTGCTTGATAGTTTTTGGTTCTCGGAGGAAGATTCAGATACTATGCACCAAAGTTTTTGTGGAACCCTGCAAAGCATTTGACTAAATCCTCTGACAAGTCTGACCTTCCCTATTTTGTTTCGATACCATCGAATTGGCGGCTGTGAAAAAGGTCACTAAATTAACATTAGTCGCGGCCCAAACCTTTGCACAAAACTCTGGCACGTTTACATTCCAAAAATTGTGCATAAACTATTCACTATATGCTTGCTCAATCAACTCTTAGGGGCCAAGAGGACCAGCGGGGCACAAAGGAGAAAAGGTATTCATTCCATTGTCTCCTCATTTGCATGTCCGTGTGATTTCACTTTGCTCCAATGAGTGGTTGACTTTCATTTTCAGGGAGACCCATGCGAAGTGTGCCCCGCGCTGCCCGTCGATCTCGGCAACACGGTGGCTTTGCAAGGGATGAGGGGCTCCAAAGGAGAGCCCGGATTGCCAGGAATCGGAGAGAGAGGACCACCCGTACGTTGAACCTGCCCTGTCTGATACCGTTGACATTTTTATAGCCTCTGCTGCACTTTTCATCGCACGTGACCCCAATAACTGAGTCTTTGGAAAGACGCCCCTGCGGCGTACGCAATGCATTTTTTTCTTGCAATTCCACAGAACGATAGTGGCCCCGGGGTGGTACCTGTCACTGTAACTTACCCAAAGTATTGCAGAGGCTCGAAAGAAAGCACTTTCTCATTCTGCTCATTTAGTGTCTTTTCAAATGGAATCCGAAATGATAGGCGTGAGGGAATATGAAAGTCTCGGCAACGATTTTCAGTATTGCAAGTACAATCTGCCACCTGCAGTGGGTTCTTGAAGATCATTAAGCTGGAGCAGCAGAGAGCGACAAATTGGGATAGGGCCTCACTCGTTGACGACTGACAAATAACGCTTCTGCCTTCTTTTCATATTCGCCAGGGTCTTCAAGGTGTGGCTGGAACGGGCGGACAGAAGGTATCGACTTCCTGCTTCTTCATTTGCTACTTTGGTCTCTTTTCTATTCGCCGCGAGGGCCGCGCAAACACACTCATCTGCATTCCAGCGCATTCCGACACGCGCCGAAAGCAGATGGAAATGAGGATGCGTTTCCTTTGGGTGCTCTCGCACACGGTCCACCTGCTTCGATTTCTGCCCGCGTGGGCGCCAAGCCCGCCCGAACACTTTCCCATGCTCACACGTCTCACATCTGCCTCATTGCAGTGACCCGTCTGCTTCCCGAGACGCGTCTAAACACGACATCTCCAAGCGAAAGACTCGATGATGAATTATGATTTTTTTTTTTTTTTTTTTTTTAAAGGGAGAAGCAGGATCAGATGGTGTTAAAGGGGAAAAGGTCAGTTTGACGTGCCGGTGTTGAAACGATATTTTAACACTGATTCATATCCGTGACGTGTTTGTTCATGTTGTTCAGGGTGAGCCCTGTTCCGTGTGCCCCACCTTGAGCGAGTTAGCCCTAAACTTCGGGACTCAAACTCTGCAAGTCAAAGGCCAAAACGGAGAACAAGTAGGTCTAGGCAGAGAGTTCGCTCCTCATTACTCTTGCTTGTTTTTGGAACTTTCCAGAAAAGCTAGCATGAAATGGATTGGGTCATTGTCTTTCTTTGACGATCGGTGCATTTTTGTTTTTGTTGGCATCGGTGGTTTTCCTTGCATGTGTGCGCTGCGATAAGGACCTTCATTAAAATGATGCATTGTTTCACTTTTTCCTCCCCCACAGGGACACGCTGGAAATGTAGGACCACCTGGCCCAAGAGGAGAGAAGGCAAGTAACACCAATAAGAAACGGCGCTCAGACTAGGTGACCTCAATCGTAGGCTACGCTTCAAACTTCTAAGCGGGGAATTCATTTATTTTTAAACAGGTCTTTTAACTCCTTCACTCCCAAAGACGGTTTTAAACGTCTTTTCAGACTTGATCCAGAATTGGCTGGTACTGAATGAGTTAATTAACTGCAGGACCAATATAATCACTGGGCTGTTTTGATTCTATCCTTTTTTTTTTGTTGTTAAAGAAATTTGAATTGCTGTTGGTGAAAAGCAATGACATAAATGCAATTGACACGCTCGTCTCCGAGGTGCATCAGAGTATGAACCATGAATTACCAATTCAAAAGACACATCTGGTTTTATTAATTTGAAAAACGTTTTGGGGGATTGTGGGGGGGCTTGTCTGCAGGGTAACGCAGGGAGAAGAGGAGCTGATGGTAAACCGGTGAGTTTGGATTCAGCTCTTTGAAACAGAATGCGTGATCCTGTCAAAACGTGAAGAGATTATCCTCTCAAAAAAAAAAAAAAACAGGGAAAACTTGGCGCAAAAGGATCTGCCGGCAAGGATGGAGTCAAGGGTGAAAAGGTACAAAAAGGATCCTGTGCCGCTTTAGATAAAAACTGCATTGCGATATATCCGTTAATTTACCAGCAGTATGCAAAATTAACATCAACAAAGAATAATGGCAATTTTTCCAATGTTTCAGTCCCACGCTCTCCCTTCTTTTGTTCTATTGACAGGGAGAGATCGGACTGCCTGGTCTGAGTTTTCCTGGCCAGAAAGGCGAACCGGTAAGAAAAGACAAGACATCGGGACCGAGTCTTTGCGTGCATCGAATGAACCTTCTTTCACCTCTGCCCTTCTAAAGGGCGTGTGTGGCTTGTGCCAGCCGTACGAGGTTGGCAGCGGACCTGCCAGCATCAAAATACCTGAGGGAGCGAGAGGCAACCCAGGCGAACCGGGCCCTCCGGGCATCCCCGGACTTCCGGGCCTTGGAGCGGAAGGCAAACAGGTGCCGAGAATAACGACTCAGCTCAAGCCAAATAGATTGCAAAAAGAAATCGGAGAGATTTCAGAATGTGCGAGCTCACATGACTGTGTTACACCCACCCAGGGCCCCCCGGGTGCTGCTGGAGAGAGAGGAGATAAGGTAAGCTTCGGAAAGGCTGCGCTGCGTATGCTGCGATACCCACTCAAGTCCCATCAACTATTTCACACAACATTAAGCAGGCCTTGTCTCAGCCCAAAAAGAAAAGTACATAAATAAACCTGCTTTTTATTTTTCCCGAAGCTTCATAAAACAGGCTTCAAATGCCTCAGTAGGTCGTTCAACCATCGAAACTGATTAGATGCGATGAAAGGATGATTTCAGAAAGTCTGACCCAAAATTATGTTCAGGTCTTTCATTTTAATTGACTTTCCAAATGGTAAATACATTTCAGCTATCCACCGAGCCAGCCTGCTTTAAATTATCTGTAAATTCTACTTCAAAACTTTGTGTGAAGTTTCAAGTCGTCGGTACCCACAGTGAGACATGAGCATTTTAACCACTAATACAAAACTATGAAAAATATATCCAGTAATACATACTATATCTAGAGAGAGCGAGAGAGAGAGAGAGAGAGAGAAATGCACTACCATCATGACCGAAAGAACGAAATCCTGAATACAGATGAGGTGGCTCGGGCATCTGATTAGGATGCCTCCTAGATGGCTCCCTAGTGAGGCGTTCCGGGCATGTCCCACCGGCAGGAGGGTGGCCCTGGGGATGACCCACGACACGCCGGAGAGATTATGTCTCCCGGCTGGCCTGGGAACACATTATGAAAGAAGTGGCTGGGGAGAGGGGAGTCTGGGCTTCAGTGCTCAGTTATCCGACCCGGATAAGCGGTCGAGAATGGATGGATGGACAAAACAATACTTGGATGTGCACGCGTGTGTATCTTATCAGGGTGACCAAGGTGACAAAGGGGATACAGGAGACAATGGTGCTCCTGGAGTCCCAGGACTGCCTGGAGAGCCTGGACGAGATGGACCAACGGGCCTCAAGGGAGAAAAGGTACTGAGCAATTTGCCATTAGGGTGCCACTGAAGGCATGACTTAAGTGTAACGTAGTTCAATGATTGCTGCTTAGAAGCCGTTGCGAAAGGATCATCCCCGATACTCTTGATGGACTTGCTAATGACGGGTTGTTCCTCAAGATTTCTGCGTCCAACTTTGATTTGATGTGTTTTGCCAGGGTGAAGCTTGTAGCAGCTGTTCATCTCTGGGCACTGCAGTGGGTGACGGTGTGGCTGTGCCTGGGCCAAAAGGAGAGAGGGGAGAGCCCGGCCCCCCGGGAACAGGGAAAACGGGCAAAAATGTGCGCAAAGCATGTTTGGAGTTTTTACTTGACAATCGGTGCGAATTACATCACATACCTTTGCTTTTTTTTTTTTTAATAGGGTAAACCAGGCTTGCCAGGCGTACAAGGTCCTCCTGGTCTTAAAGGCAGCAGGGTATGATTCCATTTACTGGACTTTTGCTGTGACGGATGTAAAGGATTATGTTGCTGTGCCCTACGCAGGGAGAACCTGGACCCGCAGGAGTTGGCCAACCAGGCGCACAGGTAAGGCAGAATCAGTTGCAATAAAATATGGACAAACAAACAAATGATTTCTTTCTTTGTATCAGCTGCATCCCCCATCTGTTTTTGTGTTTGTAGTCAGGAGTACATGTGGGTCATTTTGCTGTTTCCTGCTCTCACCCAAAACAAGAATATATACGCAGAGAATAACAAGAACAAAGAAACCCAAAGATGACAATAACCACCCCCCCATAGTTATAGCCGAGATGTTCGAAAAAGATCAAAGGTCCTATTAACACCAAGAAAGAAATACCTCCGATGTCGTAGGCCTCCGAAGGAAGGGGTTAGGGCAGGGGTGAGCAATCATTTTTCCCCGCAGGACTGGCCTAAAGTTTGAAATCTACTCCGGTTATCGAATGCATTTCTACGTTGAAATAAGGAAATGACATTGTTTACAAACACTGATGATGATGATGAAAGTATGTGTTATTGTTAGACAGCAAGAGGGCAGTTGTTTTACAAAAAAAACTATGAAGTGAAATTCCGCAAAACAATTGTAATCGTGCAACATTTGCACTTCTTTTTCCACAACATGAAGACCACAACGCTTTCTGATTTGAACGTTCCATGAAGATAGCACAGTGTCTTTGCATGCCACTAATCATGCAACAACTCACAACATTTTTGTCCCAACTGCCAAACATTGCAGAAAAATCTAAGCAAGCATGTTTCAGTGTTCGTTCAGTGCATCAAAGGAGGTTGAAAGCTTAAGGTGGAGATGGAAAGCGCACATGACAGATGCTCATGAGTAAGAGGGGGTCTGTACCTGGATTTGTTGAGCTTCTTTTGTTGCTCCGGGCATATGAGCGCCGCAGAGTCCACCAAGCACTCTTGAACGAATTTCCTCTCCGTGTTTGTCGCGATGTTGTGGGCGATCACAACGCCGGTCCTGGTGGCTGCTTCCCCGTTTGCGCGTCGCTTGGAGAAATAGCCTTCGTCGTTTTTCGAGCTTCGCGTGCAAATCTTCGGATATCTGCGCTCTCCCAGCTCTGGTCAAATGTCGGCATTTTTCCGCATCCTTCGTCGCGTCGTGCCGACTCGCGTGGTGATCCTCGACGGCGACCGGCTCACCGCAAACAATTCGGCTCACCTGTACCTGGACGTAATCGACGCGCGCACAACGTAAACAGGTTTCAAAGTAAAAGTTCTGCTGTTTGAGTCCGCGCACTATGCAACATTTTGAAAGTCGGTTTTATTTGATTCTTTGCGAGAAATATTTCGCAGGCCGGGAAGAGCCGGCCCGCGGCCCAGCACGCACTATCCAACGTTTTGAAAATACTTTAGCTTTTATTTTCTTAAGTCCAAGTAACTCTTCGTTTGCAAGTAAGATCCGGTCCGCATTCAGCCCACGGGCCACATATGCCCGGGTCTGGGTTAGGGTTAGCGTTATTCGCACTGATATTAATTGATCATCATTTTTTTCTCCGTGTGGTCTGTGTTTACAAATTCCGTGTCTGTCAGATTTAATATAATAATGCCCCAAAAAAATCCAAGGATGGGTTCAGAAAATACTTTGCTTATTTGACCATGGACTTGGCTTAACATCGCGGATGGAAAGCAGTCTTTGACCAGCGCTTTTCTCAATGTACTTCAAAGGGCATCGAAGGACCCAGAGGACTGCCGGGTATTATTGTAAGTTTTAACTTCATTGCTTAAGTCGGACTTTTTGATTCTTTCGAGTAAAATCTAAAATTGATGCTTTGTTCAGGGACCTCCAGGATCCAGAGGAACACCCGGCCCCGTAGGCCCCGTTGGAGAAAAGGTCAACTAGTCATGATTACTCTCGGCTGCTATCCGTAACATGTTCTATTTGTAGCCACACCGTCCAACATGATTGGGGTTTTCCTATCCACAGGGCATGAGAGGAGATGCTGGACTTCCAGGACCGCAAGGGCCACTGGGCTTCGGAGTAACTGGGCCACCGGTATGACAGCATCTTTTCCAGAGCCATTCACTTCACCGCTGCATATGCACGTATTGATGAAAACCCTTTTGACTTTTAAACCCAAAGGGTAGAGACGGTGCCCCGGGCGCCAGCGGAGCTCCTGGAGCTGATGGCAGACCTGTGAGTTGTTTTGTTCATGGATTGTCTCAAAAAAAAAAAAAAAAAAAAAAAAACAACAAGAAAAAACCACAATGTTTGGCAAGGTAAAAATCTTTTGTTTGCCTCCTTGTGTTAAGGTCTGCCAACGAGCGTCATGTTCTTTTCGCCCGTTTTAGAATTGCCCTTGATTTTAGGCAACACTGATAACCGAGGATGTGTGCCTCTATCTCGAACGGAGGCATTGTCTTCTGCCATCACATCCACGGTCCCCTGATCTGTGCCCAGCTCGCGGCCCCGAGCTTTCTTCTTGATTAACAAACAAGTGTGTGCGTGTGTGTGCTGTGTTTGTCTTCTCTTGCAGGGACTTGACGGAGCTAAGGGGGACAAGGTAAGTCTACCATTTTCTTTGGATGAAGTGATCTCTGAGGGCTTAGAATATGAGAGGGTGGAACAGATGGTAATTACACACACACACACACACACACAAGCACGCACATTCACACACTGGCTATGGGGCGATCGACAGAGAAGCAGTCGAGGTGACAAGTGTATTGTGGTTGGTAAACAAGAGTAGTTTTGGAGTCTTTTGTCAGCAGTTGCCTCAGACGATTGCTTAGCATATTCATCAGCTTCCCCAGCCAAAGGGGTCACGTGCGCTTGAGTGCGATGGGAGAAAATAGTCGTGATGTTGTACTTTCAAAAGTTAAATGGGTTTAATGTGAAGGATAGGAGCTGTTGGAAAAAGTGAGAGGATACGGTTCAGTCAACCGCATTCAAAGGAGATGACTTAAATCTTTTTTTTTTTTTTTTTTTAAACGTGTACTTGATGTATACTGAATGGACGCACGGAGCCACGTTAACAATATGCGGAGGGTTTTAATCTTGCACTGCAATCCTTACGTTCTTGTTCTTTTTAGGGCGACCCTGGCGAGTGTAACTGCATCATGCCAATGCAGTCAGGTGCAGGAGGACCTGTGAGTAGAAACACAAACCTCGTTGATTGAACGGAAATGTCACTTGAACATTTTGCGGTCGTGCAGCTGGCCAAAGTCAAGGCTCTCCTTTCTCAAGAGCACTTTGAAACAGTCATTCCCATTCGTCACGTCCTGGCCGGATTACTGTCATGCACTTTACTTTGGAGTCAGCTAATCCTCCATTAAGCGTCTCCAGTTGCTCCAGAATGCTGCCGCTCAGCTCTTGGCTGGTATTTGTAAGAGGGAGCACATCACTCCTTACTCTGGCCTCCCTTCACTGGCTCCCACTGTATTTTTATTCTTTGGCTTTTGACTCGGCGCGAGGCTTGATTTCTAGTTTGACTGTTTTTGTTTTGCTTTCTAACATTTATTGTTTGTTGTTGTATGAATTATTCTTGAGCCGTGTCCGGGACTTTGATTACGGCGCTGGTTGTTTTAAATTGCTCTCGAAATGCAGTTGAGTTGAGAGTCGAGTTTTTCACTTTTCAGCTTGTGAGTGCAATATGCATCCTGTTTGAGCAATGGCTTGATTCCGATGCCTCTCTCCTTCCAGGGAGCCCCCGGGGCTGTGACCGGCACATGGCAGCCCGGCCCTCAGGTTTGATCAGTGTGCCAATAGCGTTCATTTTATTGGATTATGAATGCGCAATGTTATGTTTTGCTTGCGTTATGCCATGTGTTGCAGGGACCCCCAGGACCGCCGGGCCCACCGGGCCCACCTGGGCCTCACGGTGCCAACGGACTTCAAGGACTTCAGGTAAGAGACATGGGATCAGGCTGGTGGGGGGTTTCTCTCTCCAGTTCAATTCAGCGGTGGATGTTTTGCCCTGAATTGAACATCACGCTACTTCCAGTTGAGGCTTTCAGCTTGCTTGGTTGGGGTCCTTAAGTGAGGATTTGACACGCTTCGACAATTGATGGCTCATAAAACGCATGCTGGAATTAGCTCAGGGAATGGCAGGTGTGCAACCCGAGTCATCAGCATACGACGATAAAAATGCACGAATGCTTCATGCTTCAATGCACCTTGAAGCGCAACTGAGCCAACTTTGGGTAATGTCGGTCTAGACATAAACTCTTATTTGAAGGTCTTCCGTTCGATATCAGCAGTAAGTGCATTGTTTGATTTATGTCTGATATGCCTTCAAATAAAGTGTTACTGGGGTCTGTGCTTCAAGAGTCAAAGGTGTTTAAAAAAAAAAATATGTGGTGATGGGGGAGGAACGGAAGCGCAGTCATTACGAACTGGAGTGATTTTTTTTTTTCCATAAACAATTGAGAAATATTCACTCCTTTGTGATGCAAATTCTCACTATTATTCTTTTTTAATGGGACTCATTAAAAATTGATGCCTTTGGGCTGTACATACAGTATACCTGGAACCCATACGAGAAGGAACAGGTTCCAATCGTTTTTGATCCTCACCCTTTGACTCTACTTTGACCTCTCGTGGAGATGGGAGCGGTTATCCCTCGATTGGCAACAAATCAGTTCAACCTCAGTTCCTTCTTTCAGGGTATCCCTGGAAACGACGGGATACCAGGGAAACCGGGTTTGCCTGGATACGTTGTAAGTAAAATTAGAGAGAAAAGGAGTTGAGGTGGCATTCTTCTACTGACTGTGCAATGAACACCCCAAGAACAGTGATCACATGACTGTCCCTTTACAAGAGAAGACCCTGTCACGATATGTCTGCCTTTTGTGTGAACGCTGAACGTGAATGTGAAGAATTCACATCTTGCGGGCCGATCCTTTTCTCATTCCAAACATTGACATTTTCCCCACAATTTCACATTGTTTCACCCCATAAAATCCCCATTCATTTTGCTCACAATTTGCTCTCATTCCAAATTCTAAACGTTCAACTCGTTCATTTCCAACATCCACACAATTCCCACGTAGCAAAAATTCCACATTTTCACTGGCATAATTGCACTTTATGCACCCACTCATCTGCAGGTGTGGACTCGGGTTAAGGTTAAGGGTTTCTTCCTCGACCTTTTTTCAAGCTTCAACTACTTCTACAATTCTTGACTGATTCAAAACATTCCAACTTGAACTGCTGCTTTCTCATTCCAAACCTTTACAGTTTTCCTACAATTCAACATTTTCAGCCTACACATCAATCTACCCTACAATGAACACAAATAACTTTCATATTATGTGACGGCTCTGCCATTGATATTGAAGATGATGCATATTAGTCGCTCTGCATATCAAACTTCTGATTTCAGGGAACAAAAAAAAAAAAGGTCTTACATTGCACAGAAAAAGTCTGAAAGGTTGAAAAGGTCGGTTTGGCCTTATGTTGATGAATACATCATCACATCACAACATTCGCGCCTCTGTTGCAGTGCTTGGGAGTTGACTGTTTATTAATTATTTATTTTTTAATCTAAGAAACCACCGTGGCTGGTACAAGCCGGGGGTTTTTTTTGTTTTTTTGTGGGGTTTTATTGGGTTTTTTGTAAGAATAAAGATATTTTGTTTTTTTTTTTTTGCTTGTGATGTTTTTTTTAATTAACAAAATTAATTAAAGTAAATTAATAGCAAGACTCCTTTTGGTGACGGTTCATTTTTATCATGCACGTTTATGAAAATGCAACACAAGTGATTCATTTTAGTTGTGCCATCCTAGTATGCACTCCACAATGTACCAAAAAGTGAAGGAGCCTCATACCGCATGAGTCGTTGTGGTCTCTTATGCATTGAAATTCCAAAATGAAAACTCATTGAAAGTCAATTTTTGCAGAGACCTGACTTGCAGCTGCTGCCTCAAGATGCTTCTGACGAAGATCAAGATGTGAGTTGATTTGATATCCCCTTCTGTTCATGCTGAGAAATTGTTTTGAACATTGATTCTTCTTCTTCTTATTTACGCCAAAATGCAGAAAGCCTGTGTTGGGGACTGTTCCCAAGGGATGCCAGGGGTGCCAGGTATGGCTGGAGCCAAAGGAGAAAAGGGAGACCAGGGCAAGCCTGGCGTCACACCCTTGGATAACTGTGATAGTGTAAGAAAAAAAGAAAAAAATCTTATTTTAGCTTGTTCATCAAAGTATGACACCAAAAAAAACAAAACCGTTATTTTGGCCTCATATACTTTTTTGTTGTTATTGATGGGTAAACCGTAACTTATTGCACATGTATCTTGTCTGCTTGCAGTGTCTGGAGAAACTACAGGCAACAGATCCGAGGGTCAGACAATTGACACAAGTGCAGCGGAATTGTGTGAAGGTTTCTTGATATTTATTTCTTGGCCGTTGTAGGATCCCTGCAGCTGTACAGGATCACCCGGCGTTCCAGGGGTGCCCGGCTCACAGGGAATACGCGGGGAGCCTGTGAGTAGGCATTTGCCGGGCTACCGTGCGTGTCCTTTTTCACGTGAAGAAACGTTCTTTCTTAATCTTTTCTACAGGGTACACAAGGGGACAGAGGACAAGCTGGACTTCCAGGAAACATGGTGAAGATTTCGCGCAGGACAGATTTGACTCATTGAAAGTGTCTTTTAAAGTAGTGTCTTTTAATGTAGTCGTTGCTAGCTGGCTAGCTGGACTCGCTAAAAATCTTGTCCAATACAATTGCGACAATTTATGCGTTGGATATGTTTATTTGACATTAGGTATTGTCACAAGTTCAAACCTGTGTTTATGTTTAGCCTTTGTATGTATTGATTTGCATCTTGCCATTTGTTCACAGGGCCCTCCAGGTTTCCCAGGTCCTCCGGGCCCATCTGGCTCACCTGTATGTTTCATTCACACCGTTCATTTCATTTTTATCCGACTTTTGTTGAAAGTCCTATCGGGATATTACCTACATCAATTCTTTGTACTGAAAATGTTCATCGACCATCCTACTCAAAATGTGGATGTGTGCGATGCCCTCCTCTCTTCACGGAGATGTACAGTCTTGGTAACTGTGAGAGGCTAAACAAATGACCTGAGTGAGTAGAAATCATTTGTGGTGTTGGAGCACTGAACAGCAGGCCCTAACTTCTCCTGCGCCGCATCAGGGAGAAAAGCAGCCCTTGAATATATTAGTCAGCATCATCGCTGTGGAAATTGCAACAATGGCCAGCTGCCAATTAGTATTTCTTGTCCATAATCATTTCGTCATCACTCATTTAGGACCATCTGTAATCACAATGTGAGGAAGGCAATTATAAAAAGCGAAACCAACTTATAATTCAAAACTACTCAGACACTTTTTTTTTCTCAGATGGTGGAAATGGCATTAAATTAGGTTTAAGGTTTCTTTTTTCTTCCAGATAATGGTCTTTTTTGTTGTTGTTTGCCCCGTCGCTGTTGACGCAGTGTGCTCCAGATGTATGGGTGCATGTAAGGTCCCGCGTTCCTGTTGATGGGATCTGGGGTCTGGATAAAAAGGAACCTTCATCCTAATTTAACCATAAGTAGACAAGATGAACATCACAGCGCTGGTTGAAATGTTTTTCAGTCATGGATTTATTGAGACCAAACATAGCGCACTATGTTCCACCTCGGGCAATGTTCCAGCATACAGCTAAAAACATATTCCGCTTACATGCTTCCTGTTTTTGTTTTTTTTTTTTTACATTGATGCTCCTCACCCTTGCATCTCCCTTTTACAAACATATATCGTCAGGGTCCTCAAGGCGAACAAGGGTCAGCTGGCATCGCCGGAATCAAGGGTGAACAGGAAAGTATCTGCCTATCAATGCCTTCCAATGATGTTGTGTGGAAATGAAATCCTGATTTGGGCAATCTCTACTACCTCAGGGCCCTTCAGGGACGCCGGGCTATCCTGGATCCATGGGGCCTCCGGGAATGCCAGTAAGCGAAATCCTCCGAAGAATAACACTGACAGAGATCTGACCGCTTGGTTGGGTACAAAGTGTCGCTCGGGGTTGACTCTGTGATGTGACCCGGAATCGATTGACTGGCCTCCATTTTTTCTCAGGGACTGAAGGGTGAACGCGGGAGCCCAGGGACGAGCGGTCAGAAAGGAGAATTGGTACAGGAACCACAATGCCAGCCTTCCCATCTGCACAATGAGTCTTTCCGCGAGTGTTTCACATTATCTTCTGCTGTAGGGTCCTTCGGGTCTCCCCGGGTACCAAGGACAGGCGGGCGCACCGGTCAGTGTCTCATGATGCATTGTTTTTGGAAACTGGCTCTGGCTCGAGCATTCAATAGCTTATCGACAGACATCAATCATAAATCCCGTCTTTGGTTTTAGGGAGGTAAAGGAGACACAGGACCAGCAGGACCTGTTGGACCAAAGGGTGATCAGGTAGATGTGAGCAACATTACGGCATACAAAACTGAATTGTGTGATATTTATGTTCTGTTACGTTTGAAGGGCTTTCAAGGACAGCCCGGATTCCCTGGAACGCCGGTACGATTTTATGCTTTACCGCTTCACTCTACGCGTACGCTTTATTCCTTTCTGTATAAGTCTGAAATCCTTCATGTATATTCAGGGCCCACCTGGCCTTGCTGGCAAAATTGGAAGGGAAGGACCCCCAGGACTCAAGGGTGAAAAGGTGAGTATCTTGTATGCATTCAATTATGTATCGTACCAAGATACAAATTGATTCTGTTCTCTCTTTCACAGGGCAATGATGGTGCGCAAGGTTCTCAAGGATCAACTGGACCCCCAGGCTCATCAGGCTCCCCGGGACTAATGGTAGAAACAACATTAATAACTCAACATCCTTTACATTTGAGCCATATTATTCCATGATGAGATCTCAGCGGCCGGTGTTTGCAATTAAAGGGTCCTCCTGGCATCGAGGGAATTCACGGAAAAGACGGAAAACCAGGGCTTCGGGTATGTTTAGATGCAGATTTTATAGATATAGGGGGGTGAGGATTGGGGCCATTTCCTGTTTGCAGCTGTTCTGGGCAGGCTTTCTTCGTTTTATCTTAATTTGTTGTGTGACTGTTTGTTTTCTTGCCAGGGAGAGCTGGGCCCACCGGGACCAGCCGGCCCACGAGGAATGCCAGTGGGTAGCACCTTCAGAGTTCTTCATTGTCTTATAAGGCCATCTTGCTGTGTATTACACACAAAAAAAAAAGCCTTGGTAGAATTAAATAAGATAAGATAAGAAAACCTTTATTAGTCTCGCAATGGAGAAATTCCCAATTCACAGCAGCAAAGTTATGAAAGGAAGAAGTAGAACAACAAAATATAGGAGCTGCTGGATATAGGAGCTAAATACAATACTTAATGAAGAAAGAAGAAAATAAAAACAGTATGCCGGTTAAATGAAAAAAAAAAAAGAGCTCGATTTAGATATGCACGGCAGACATTGTTCAATTTCCTGCTTGCGAAAACGCAAATGAAGCATGTTGGGTTGTCATGTACTCAATGCAAATAAGGGCAGTCTGATGATTAGCGCAATGTTTACGATGAGGGTGGAATGGCACACCAGCTAATTCTCATTCAACTAAAAAGTTGCTCACAGCTACGGAGAACTTGTTGGTTTCGTTAGCCTGAACCGAACATAAGTTGAAACATGGCGGAAAGCATTTTCTTTTTCTTTTCTTTTTTTTTTTTTTTTCAAGCAAGCCCTCCCTAAACCTTGCTCTCGACTACCTAACATGTTTGAGTCCTTCACATTTTGGCAAAATGATTTGAGTCCGCAAACAAGCTAATCCTGTTTGTGTCGTAGTCAATGTTTTATCACCAAATATTTTCCACCCTAATGAGATTTCCATCAGCCACAGCTGCAAGGTATCCTGTTTTACGAGCAATTGAACGCGCGCAAACACAATTACGATGATCATCATGTGGACCATTATCCGCCATGATCATATCTATATTCATGTGAATAGTTGGATTGTATGACCATTACAGGGATCGTAACATAAGTGCTTCTGGCAATTTGTGATGATCTCATTTTACCGTATTTTCCCTGACGGTCACACATGTACAGTCACCGTCGTCCCTGTGCAAAGCAATAAAGTTGATTGTCTTCCTCCCCATTTGTTGATTTTCCTTCATGGAAATCAACCAATCGCATGCTTGATTTCAACTTGCAGAGATTTGTTGTGTCATTTATTGATTTTGTTTTTTATCCTAATTGTGTCTTTGCTGACATCTCTCTGCAGGGATTCAAAGGGAAAACTGGCCACACTGGATTTCCAGGACCAAAGGTTGGCCGACTATTTTTAACTTTTGTCATTTTTCTTTCTCTTACATTTGCAATTGTAGAAAATGATGCCAGGAAGTGAACATTTGATTATTAAACTCTAGTTTGATTAGTGTCCAAGTCGTTATTTCCTGAGTGATGAATTCCGCCCTTGCTGACACTTTTTATGACACTCTCGCACCTCCAGGGGGAAGCCGGAATCTCAGGCCCACCTGGACCACCAGGTAGACCAGGGCACGAGGTGAGTGTTTCCTTCTTCTTCAAAGAGAAGCTCCATTATCTATGCAGACAAAGCCCCATAGTAATGACTGTGATCGCAATCTGTGACCTTTCCAGGGTGATCCCGGCACGCCAGGAGTTCAGGGACGACCGGGACCATCTGGTCACATTGTAGGTTCATTTCTATTTTTGACTCATTTTTTGACGGGGTGGGGGGTGGGGGGGGGGCTTCAAATGTATGCGGTGCTGCGCTGCTGTTATACTGTTTGATTTTATCCAACAGGGTTCACCAGGTCCAGCTGGACCCCCAGGACCTCCCGGTCCATCTGGATTGGTGAGATTCTCACAAGCGTGTTATCATGGTGACCTGGATGACTCATTTAATTGATTTTTTTGTTTGTTTGGGAGAGGGCGAGTAAAAGGAAATGTAGCAAAACATGATTGAAATACTCCAGGAATGAGTATGCATTTTGTGGTTTTGTAGGGTATAAAGGGAGATAAAGGTCAGATTGGAGAGCGAGGTCTCCCGGGAATGCCTGGAACCCCAGGTCCTCCTGGTCACCCAGGATTAATGGTAAGCACTGTTCAATAGCCCACAATGTACTTGTTGGGATCCACGTCCATACATATACGGCATATAACATGTTTTCTTCCTACCTTGTCTGTTGCTCTTTAGGGCGAGCCAGGAAACGATGGTTCTGCTGGGAAAGACGTGAGTAACGACCAGCGTTGAAGTTCTTGTGTTCAGTTTCTCTGTGGCAATTTCATCCGTTTTTGTTCCCCCCTTCCTCAGGGCTTGGCAGGCCTTCCTGGTGAGAACGGGAAAGCAGGTCAAAAGGTAAGCGCCATCTCAGCAAGTGCTCTCCATCAGCTCCGCAGAGCATCTCAAAAAGCAGGACGATGCTCCTTTTTTTTTTACTACTTTAGGTTATACTGGCGCTGGGGCCAATGTGCTGCACTGCTGAACATGCGTTCTCTCAGCATTTCTGCCCACTCTGCAGCCATGCCGTACATAGCCGTACTTTCACTCTCAAATCCTCCTCGCGAAATCATCTTCACTCCTGACCTCAGTTTACCCTTCTTCACACTGGCAGTCGGCCACCTACGTCCAACAATCTCTTCTTAGACACGGGATTCCAGTCTGTGTGTACAGTGATATAGCTATTCGCCGCCTCGGGGATAATGCTATTAAGCATGAGAGGGAGATGCTAGATGAGGCTATTTGTCACGCTGACAGGACGCCATTGTCAGGGTTTTAGCTGCACAGAGGAGAAAGACAAAAACGGACTCCTCAATTCTTCTCCACACTCTATTTCAAGAGATGCCTGTCTTCCTGTGACACGTAAACATCGGTCGTCCATTACGGGCGCCTTTGTCCTCGATAAATCACTGTCCCTAATGTGGCAAGTCTGGTTTTCAGTGTTTTTATGCAATCAGAGTGAAAGGTGCTACGGAGAGGAAATTGATACGCTTGTAGCCATTTGGGGGTTTTTTTTCCATTACATACCATCCAAACGGTTGTGTTCACTCACTGGGGAAAGGTTTTTTTTTTTCAGCTTTTCATACAAATACGGAGAACATTAGCGGAACAAATTGAATGGCTGTCTCTCCATCTCTGGAAAGGGTGAACCTGGGGCCACTGGGGAAAGAGGCCCTCCGGGGGAGAGAGGCAGACCAGGGCCCCCTGGTGGAGGCTTGGGATATCACTCCAAAGATGCACAGCCAATGATTGGCCCGGTCGGGCCCAGAGGGGAGAGGGGAAACCCTGGCCAAGCCGGCCCCCCTGGACTACCTGGAACTCCAGGCTCACCGGGAAATGATGTGAGTGAAAGTACTTACGTTCTCATTATTAAAATACTTCCAGTCGTTTGAAACTTTTGACCAATGCTTTCCATCATTTCGCAGGCTGTTGTCAATTACGATGAAATCAAGAGCTTCATCCGCCAGCAGGTCATCAAGATTTTTGATGGTGAGGAAAGGCAACAATTCCTGATACGCTAGCGTTGACAGAACAGCGGAGCCTTTTTTTTTCCTTTTTTTTTTTTTTTAATTATTATTATAGAAAATTATAGCTCGGAACTAGATGTTAAGATCAACCTCAACTCAATTAGACTTCACAACAGTTTGGCAGCTGGTAAACAATTATTAAAAAACAGACATCAAGCAGGTTATTGTCTCTCAAGGCAGAGTTTACTGCCGAAGTGAACATAAAACAAACATTGTGTATTTTAACTCTGGAGAACCCACGGGGTCAAATTTGGCCCCTATAAATTCTGCTACTCAAATGCTACCCTTAAATCCCAAAGGGTCAAATTTGGCCCTAACCCTAAATTAGGATTAAAGCATTAAATATTTTAAAAACCATATATTTTGGTGTTCAGTGAACATATAGCAGTCATTTAATGTAAAATTTATCATTTTCCAAAGAAGAAAAGTGTTCTTGGGTTCTCCGGGGTTAAACAAGCGCACAAGTTTGCCTTTGAGAACGAGCTGAATGCCAAGACACAGCACATTGCGACATGGACAGGCAAACGGATAGGCAACGCATGTAGATGGACAATAAAACAATACTTCTCGGCAAGTATTATTTATCCTCTATGGCAGGTATGTCCAGCTCCGGTCCTGGAGGGCCACTGTCCTGCCTGTTTTCCATCTCTCTGGGCTGCAAAACACCTGATTCAGATGATCAGCTCATCAGCCAGCAATGAAGCAGCATTAGAACGGTCCTGATTATTTGAATCAGGTGTGTCGCTCCTGGGAAAGCTGGAAAACAGGCAGGACACCCCTGCTCTATGGTCAATGACTATATTACTGCAGACTTAGTCCGTTGTGAAAGTCGAAACATTTATACGTCCGCCTGGTTGCCGAGGCACGCACACAATGGAGCACAATGTGGGGCTGGAACCCATTAATGGCATTTTAATTGACCTTAATGAAGAAGGATGATTTGTGCTTCAACTTTTTTGAGTTACGACCATGGTCATGGAACAAAATGAAATACGCAAGTCAACAAGTAACAAGTAAGGTTTTAGATGCGTATCGACTCTTCTTGAACTCACTTTCGCCATCGACAATGAATATTTCTCGTTCATGTGCAATCATTCAATGAATCTCATCTCCCCAGAGAGAATGGCCTACTACATGTCTCGTATGCAGATGCCTGTAGAAATGGTATCATCTCCCGGTCGGCCCGGGCCCCCAGGGAAAGACGGCATTCCCGGTAATCCCGGAGCCCCCGGCGCACCTGGCATCCCAGGCCAGATCGGCCGATTAGGTCGTCCTGGACCCCAAGGCCCAGCTGGTGAGAGGAGCAACCGTCAACCAACTTGTCATCGGTCATTTAAAAGTTTTGCGTGCTTCAAATAATTCATTCTTTTTAGGACCAAGGGGCCCAGTGGGTGCAAAAGGAGATAAGGGTGTAGGTGAAATGGGAGATGTCGGACCGCCAGGAGCACCAGGTGATGTATAGAACTGGTCCTCACACTGCATGTTTTTGAGATCACGATCACGAAAAAACCTCCACTCCTGACACTTTAGTATGGTAATTCAGCAAATGTTTTATCAGTCAGTGATTAGAAATTTCCAACATGATAATGCTCGTCATCATTTTCAAACAATTATAATTACCATCGTAATTAAGTCAGGAATCAACATCTGGGCTACTTCACATAGCTCCAGTGACAAGTAGCCATCTGTAATCGCAGGTTTGGGTGGTCTTATCCATTTCCATTTTGTTGACAGTATGCTTTCAGTGCAAAGTCAAACGTAAACATTCATGATAACACTTTGTAATATTGAATTCATGCTGAATTTGATCATCTAGAATGTGCTTTATTTGGTCGTGTTTGACCTTTCAGGTATCCCGGGTTCCCCAGGGTATGGTAAGATGGGACCCCCAGGTTCCGTTGGCCAGCAAGGAGTTCCTGGAATCCCAGGTCCGCCTGGGCCGGCTGGTTCAAAGGGAATCGACGGCCGGTGTAACCCTTCAGACTGCATGAGCCGTCAAGTGGAATATAGCCCCAAGGGCCCGTCTGTCAAGGGCCCCTGGTAAACGAGTGGAGGGCAAGGAGGGGAGAGGTCGGGCAAAGCAAAGGACATAAAGCTGGGAATTCTGACCGCAAACTTAAAGATGGCAACTTCCTTTGTGATTGAAGAGCGCCCATGTTTGTTTGTTTTGTGCAAAAATCCACATTCCTCTTCCCCTACTTTGACCTAAGAGGCGAATCTCAATTCCATCATTCTTTCCCTATGAATTCCACTTCCTTTTCATATCATTCTTTCTTGTTGTTTTGCCTTCTCTTCACCATGTTTCACTCCTTCAAACCAACCACGGGAAGTTGAAAGGATCCGTTTTTCGTAGTTTTTTTTTAATTCAATTTTCTTTGTCAAGTTTAGAACGCAGCCACGTGTACTGTAGCACTTTGCTAGCACCTCTGATATCGCAGTGCCTCACAAACCTTCACAACGGCTTCAGCGCTTGTGGTGTTCTCCGTAGTTGAATTGGGTTTCCAAGAGAATGGATGCGGACGCACCCTTTTCGAGGGGTTTACCGTTTTGTAAATATTTCTATTTATATATAGCAGCTTTTTATACATTTTGAAACATTTGATGAGCGACGTCATACCATCGCCATGGAAATACTGTCCACCAAACGTGCGGAGAGCTTGTCACCCTATTTCAAGTGAAGAATTGAATTCATGACTCAAAAGTACGCTCGCAATTTTTCACATTCAAGTAACAGTTTGGACACGCTTTGATGCCGATACGGCTTTCTTGAACATTTGCGGCCGTTCGTCTTAAATGCAAGTCAATAGCTTTGGCTTCACAAGCTAGCAAAATGCTATTCTACTCCCTGTGGGGGGCATTTTTAGGCTTTAGTATCCCACTGATTGTTCAGAATAACCAAGCCGTGAAAAACCAAATTGTGGTTTCTCTCAGAAACAGAATTCAACTGTGTTTTGAATGGCTGTACGATGCCACTCGACATGCTTTCTGTGTATATGTTGTTTCAAGACATTGCTGTGCAACTCGTGTTTCTTCCTGAGGTTGTTTTATAAATCATTTGAGAGACAAAAAAAAAATATATATGCAAAGCAACGGTTGTTGTTTTCATTTGCATTATATTTGTGCAATGGGTACGTCCCATGTGGAGGAATGACAGCATTTACAGTATGTATGAGCACTCATGTTGAAACTTGCCAAACAAGTGTTGACAAATTGCAAGCTGCAGCAACCCCCCCCAAAAGGACTGAATTGATATAAATTATAATAGGGGAAGAGGATTTTTACATAATAATAAAGATGAGTGAATTTTATAAAAGGTTCCTTTTTATTGATTTGGGTTGACTTGAACAGCCAAAAAAAAAAAGATTTTACAGTCGATTACGTTCAGAACAATAAATAACTTCTTTTATCATCGCTGACACCCCGCTGAAGGTTGACAGTGGCACAGGAAGCACATTCAGACTCCAAATGAGAATTATTTCTGAAAATGCGATTAATCTCTGGATTCTTGATCGGCGCATATCGTAACCCGTTCCTTTTTCGCTACATAATAATCAACACACATTTACAAAGATTTACAGCACTGCATTGTGGGAGATGGGAGTGCCCGTTGGGATATGCCGTTGCCAGGCAACAAGAGGAAGAGATAAAGTAGTCGTTAGTTTCTAAAATGAGACTTGGGCAGAAAGCGGGTAATGGAGAAAGGATAGAAGCGGGCGCACGGGGGGCGGGGGGGGGGGTGAATGAGGGATTTCGCTCAAGCTTACAATTGGCAATAATACAGGTGACAAAGGTATTGTACTGAGAGTACATTTCGGATTCATGAGTCCTTTGCGTCGTTTTTCTCTCTCCCCCCCCCCCCCCGCTCCCTTCCGAGGCATTTATTTGCCAGATGTGATTTCGCATGAGAGGCAGGATGTTTTAACTAACTAATCACAACATATTACATCTATAAAACCG
>CAAKHF010022456.1:5000-19031 GCA_901007745.1 Hippocampus kuda | reverse complement strand
AAAAAAGGTCTGAAGAGGCCTTTGCTCAAAAAGACATAAATTGTGGTTCAAAGCAGCCATTTTGGTCACTCTTGATTTTGTTTCTTCATCTTTATTACTGGCGGCCCGGTAGTCCAGTGGTTAGCACGTCAACTTCACAGTGCAGAGGTAACGGGTTCAATTCCAGCTCCGGCCTCCCTGTGTGGAGTTTGCATGTTCTCCCCGGGCCTGCGTGGGTTTTATCCGGGTGCTCCGGTTTCCTCCCACATTCCAAAAACATGCATGGCAGGTGGATTGAACACTCTGAATTGTCCCTAGGTGTGAGTGTGAGCGTGCATGGTTGTTTGTCTCTGTCTGCCCTGCGATTGGCTGGCAACCGATTCAGGGTGTCCCCCGCCTACTGCCCGAAGACAACTGGGATAGGCTTCAGCACCCCCCGCGACCCTAGTGAGGATGAAGCGGTTCGGAAGATGAATGAATGAATGAATGAATCTTTATTACTTTAAAAATTCACCTCCAAGCGCCAGTTTCTTTTGGTCATGCGAAATTTGTTTGGAATGTCTTGTGAGTAGACTCTCACCCAAAAAAAAAAAAAAGTCTCGAGTCATGCCCCAAGATAGCGCAGGAAGGAACTCTTGAATTTGTGTCATTATTTGATCTTTTTTCAAAAGTCATCTCTCGGAGGCAGGCTCATGTAAAAACATGCAAGTGAGTCGGCATGTTTGTCGTGAGTAGACCAGCAAAAAAAAAAAAAGTCTCAACAACTCATGCCCAAAAAAAAAGACACTGAAAGTCAGCCATTTTGGCCCTTTTGGGTTTGGACATTGCAGCCAAGGTTTATAACGAAATTCCAAATCAGTTTTACAGAAGCTCGTTTGTGTTCCGAAGATTTATTTATTTTTTGTGTGTGTAGGTTTCTTCTGTTCATTTACGCTCAAACCTGACCTTACTTTGTCCCCTCTCTTTTTTAACCTTTTGTACGAGTTTGTACAGCGGAGCCGTGTGCTAATGCACTTTGCTAATCCATGAGCTTAACTTCTTTTTTTCCTCTTTTGAGTTCACAAGGAGGCCCACCTGGCAACGATTAAAACAGACTTTCAGTTGTGCTCTTGCCTTTTGGCTGCGCTCGGAATGGTACGCTCGCTCCCTACTACCTGATCACGATCGAGGGATTTCTATATACTGTAGTGGACTTTATAGGCGACAGGCCGGCCCGCAAGTTGCGAAAATTTGCATGTAACGGCCGTTGAAATACAGTGGAGGGGGGGGGGTGGAATTATTCAAAGATATGCTGAATAACATTCATTATGTTTTCCACACAAAATGGGGATGATTTGGGGGGAAAAAAATAAACAAACATATTTTTAAAGTATTGAAAAAAGTTGATGGGGATTTAAAAAAACAAACAAAACAATATTGGATGAAAAAAATCATGGATGCGGAACCGCAAATATGCGGCGGTCGACTCTACAACTTGTCACATTTAGGGGGCTCCAGGGCTCTGTCTTGGGTCCATTATTGTTTAGTCGATGAATAATATGTGAGCTATCAGATTTTTTTTTCTTCAGTATTTTTATGGGGTAAATGCATTTCAATTGGCGGCAGTTATGTGCTTCGCTGATTTGCGGGCTGGCCGAGTCCCTAATCTTTCCCAATAGAACGGGACGACTCTATTGGACTGTAGTTCTTCCATCAGTGCCATGAAAACTAGTTTTGCAACAGTACTTTACATGATTCATGCTCTGAGGACTTAAAGTATGCTCACCACACATTCCAAACTTGTCAGTATGGAGAGTGATTTGGAACACAGCCTTACACTGATGTATTTATTTTTTTCTCTTCTTCCCCCGTGCGCCGCAACAGGAACGCAGCCTAGCGTACTGTACAGGAAGTGAACGCCCTCCCTGGGCCTCCGTGGAGATGAAGGCGAAGCAAGCGGAGCTTGCGGGAGCCCGCCGGAGGTGCAGATGAGGTTAGCGGGAATGCTACCAGGGCCACGCCCCCTCGCACCTCCGGCCATGTTGTCGAAGAGGAAGGTGTGCGTGGTGCTGGGCATCGCCGCCCTCCTCCTCCTCATGCTAGCCAGCCAGAGCATCCAGAGGAAGCACTTCCTGTCGCTGTCCGTGGCCACGCCTACCCGAGACAACATCAGCCAGGAGACGGGTAAGAGATGCTCACTATTGAGCAAGACTCGCACGTTGAGATTTTAATGTCGAGGGTTACAGTTTGAAAGTAGGGTTGAGAGACCCGGTTAGGGTTCCAGGCCAGTGGTTTCAATATGTTTTCGAGTCGTGGTCACCGGGTTTAAAGTTTCGGTTTTAAACACGGTCTTAGTGTTTTATGTTCGTGTTTGAAGCCTGATTCGCTTTTTAAACAAGGGTAATGTTTCAAATGATGCTGTAAAGTCACGTTACAATGTGAAGCAAGGGTGAGGGGTTCAAATGAAGTTTTCAAGCCAAGCTTGGAGTTTCAAACTAGTATTTCAAGACAGTGTTTGGCTGGTTTGAAGCCCTAATTTAAAACCCTAACGATGACAAAATTGGATCGCAAACAAGAGATCGGGTTCCAAACTCGAATTAGGGTTTCAGATTAGGCTTGTTTTGAGAATAAGACTTCAAGCTCCGATGTAGTATTTTAAACAAAGGCTGGAGTTTAAACTTTCGGATTTTAAACCACAGTTAGAGATTCATTCAGTCTCAGGGTGATGCTATTTAGTTAGGATTTGAGCCTGGGTTGGGGTTTCAAGACAAGGTTTAGTTTCTGTTTTGAGGATGGATGTTGTGTTTGCAGAGCTTCCTGTTGACGTCGGCAGCCCCCACAAACTTGTCAGCACCGCCCCACTTGAGAAGCTGGCGCAAGGCGATGCTGGGCGGGACGCAAGGTAACACGGTGGGGGGGGGGGGGTCCCCCCCCCTAATATTTTGGGGTTGGTCTCACCGGCGTGCTCCTCTCAGGCCCTGCGGTTGTCCTGAGTCGTGTGTGTCTGACCTGAGCGAATCCGACTGGTTCCGCCGTCGCTACGATCCCCGACAGCAGCCCGTCCTGCGCAGCGCCAAGGACCGCTTGAACCCGGACGCGCTCAACTGGTGGCTTGTGAGAACTGCACGCTGGACATCCAAAACACATTACGTACAATTTTTGCAAACATCAAAGATCATTGAAACGAACCTAACATGCACGTGTTCCTAAACGTCTGAAATGAACTCTTACGGAAACAAATTAGACCGTTCGTTTGCCCCGCAACAAACGTCACACACATTTTATGATGAACAATCATTTCGGTCCGACAAGCAACATTTGACAAACACGGACATCTTCAAAATGTTTAAAAAAAGGGATAAGAGTAGAATCATGCTGCCACTATCAAATATTTTGAGAATCGATCCAGTTTTTCCACTTCTTTTCATAACCCTCAAATCGACTTCCTTCATCAACGAACCGTGTTTACGTCAACACGAGAGGCCAGTTCAGAAAGCGGTCGGCCCGATATGGCCTGAGATCGTTTTGCCAACCGGTCGCCTTCCGGGAAGTTATTTGCGGGCAGGGCGGGCAGCTTCCATTAGGGTCAGCAGCCACGCCGATGACGACGAGAGTGGAAAGATGTCATGACAACGAATTGGAAGAGCCAGCGCCATGTGCAGGCCAGCGTCTGTGGAGCATCTGCAACGCCCGTTTATGTTTCTGCTGGGTTCTGCCTGGCGGCGGGACCGGCACGTCTGAGCGTATTTCCTGCTCGACATTAACCCGCGCGCACGCACGCACGCACACACACACACACGGGCCATTAGGAGATTAAAAGGTGTGGCGTTGGGTTGGGGGGGGCAGACGGTGATTTCATCTTGCTGAGTCACTGTGTCGTCAGTGCACCAAGCAGCCAGATTAGCCCCTTGAGGCAGGAGTTGATGGGAGCACAGACGCTACTCAACGCGCCGGTTTCTTCAATTTTCTTTTCACATTAAAGTAAATTTTACTTTGAACCCCCCCCTCAAAAAAAAAAAAATGGGGAATGAAAAATAGAACTACAATACAGTGTACCCACTGTATTGTAGTTCTATTTTTCATATACTATATATTCCATATACTTCTTTTTTTTCTCCTATTTAAATAAATAAAATAAAATCCATATATGTTGGCCCTGAAATGCAAAACACAACACCAAATTACTAAATACAACAGCAAAAAAAAAAGACAAATCTAAACACAACATCAAATAAAAATGGAAACCAATTTTTTTAAAAACACCAAAAAGATAAGCAGAACAGAAAACCAAAAAACAAAAATTTGACAAAACACTACCGTGTATTTGAGTCACAAGAACCAAAAAAATTAATCGGAACCACAAAGTACAGGTATCTGGTGTGTTTTGTGCATTTAGCATTGCACTTTATTTTTTTGTGCAGGTATTTTGCAATAACCCCCCCCCAACCCCCACCTTTAACCCGCGTGGAACGACGGGCTGTTTTTTTGCCTCTGCAGAGTCTTCAGCGCTCGGGTAACGACCATACGCTCCAGGAAGTGATGTCACGCATGTTCCAAATAATTTCCCCGCCGTCCGTGGACTTCACGCCGTGGCTGTCGCGTTGCCGCGTTTGCGCTGTGGTGGGCAACTCGGGCAACCTGCAGAAGTCGGGACACGGAAAGCTCATCGACTCACATGACTCCGTCATCCGGTACGTTTTCCACACACGTGCTTCAACCTTAAAGAAAATAGTTTGCTTTTGTTTTTATTTTTATTTTTTGGCTAGCTCTGACATTTTTTTTCATGAATGTTGAGACAGTTGGTAAAAATGGCTAAACAAAGTTTTTTTTTTTTTAAATCTCACTTCCTTTTCTTATCAGTCGATATGATCGTGTTTCCATTCATTTGAACGGAATCCATGATTCTTTCTCTTCCCATATCGCGAGAATCACAGTTCAACCCGCAAAAAAAAAAACAAAAAAAAACAACGCACGCCCACATCTGACAGATTCCTGTTTTCCCGCTCAGGATGAACAAGGCGGTGACGCGTGGCTTCGAAAAAGACGTGGGGAACCGCACGACGCATCACTTTATGTACCCGGAGAGCGCGGTGGACGTGGGCCACGGCGTCAGTCTCATCCTGCTGCCCTTTAAGCTCCGAGACATGGAATGGCTGAGCAGCGCCCTCTCCACCGGCCACGTCAAAATGTAATCACTTCCACCAAATCCGCACGGCAAACCTGCGAGGTTGGAGAATCGTCACTGACGCGAGCGTTGCGGTTTTCAGAAACATCAAAGACAGTTTAGTCTGAAGGAACCTAATGTCGGTGTTTTTGGAGCGACCAAAAAGGTTGACAAACTTTCAACGAACACAGCGGCAACATTTTGGAAACATCAGACTATTTCAGAGAACCTGATGTGTGGGTCTTTGAAAACCTGAAAGTCAATTCATTTCCTTCAACAAATGGAACAGATATTTTTGCAAATCAAAGACCATTGAGCTCAACAAATCTTAACTATGCAAAAAAAGTTGAGTACAGTTTTCATGGAACCCAATGTAAACCTCAAAGAGAAGACTTTATTATTTTTTGGGTCAGAAAAAAAAAATCTGACCATTTAGCACACTGGTGTCAAACTCAAGGCCCGGGGGCCAGATCCGGCCCACCAGATCATTTTACGTGGCCCGCAAAAGCAAATCATGTGTGTCAACTTGGTAAAATCTGTACCGAAATGTAAAATTGTCGTGCGTAATAAATAACGTTGATATTTCGCAATAATTTTGTTACCCAGTTGACACTGACTTGAACAAAAATTGAACAAACTATCATAATTGACTTGACTGATTTCAAAACTAGCAATCTCTTTAATTTGCTGTCTACAAGTAATAATTTTGTGGTTTCACTGTCATAGTCGCCCACAACTAAAATGAGTTTGACACCCCTGATTTAGTATATTCAGCAACTAAATTGTTTTTTTGTTTTTTTGTTTTTTACGAACTGTATTTTTAAACATCAAAGACGTGAAGAATCTTGACCTCACCTTCTTCCGCACAAAAAAGTTTCCCACAAAAGTCCAAAAGAATTTGTGAGCATCAAAGGCCAGTGTTGTCTTCCGTTTTTTTTTTTTTTTTTTTGTCAACATCAAAGACAATGTGATGTTTTTGTGTGCTCAGGACGTACATGCGTGTGAGAGAGCGAGTGGAGGCCGATAAAGACAAGGTAAGCATAGCGAAGGGCGTGGTTGACGTGCGCGCTACATGCTCACGGCGTGTGCGCAGGTGCTGGTGGTGAGCCCGGCGTTCTTCAAGTACGTGCACGAGCGCTGGACGGAGCGTCACGGCCGCTACCCGTCCACCGGGATGCTCGCCATCGTCTTCGCGCTGCACATCTGCGACCAGGTCACCGTGGCAACCGCTCAACCACACTCCGCTCAGCTCATCTTCCTCACAACTCATCCTTCTTTCCACTCCCTTCCTTTACTCTTCTCTTCGTCCTTTTCCGACCACCTTCCTTCCTTTGTCCCTCCATTCTTTGTCATTTGCTTTTTTTTTCCCTTCATCCCTCCCTCTGTCCTTCTTTCTTTACGTTCTTGCTTTTTTCCCCCTTTCCATTTTTTTCCTTCCTTTCTTCTGTATGGTCACCTTTTGTTCTTTTTCCTGACTTCCTTTCATCCGTGCTTTCCTCTTTGACTCTTCTATTTTTCTTTTCCTTTCCCCTCCTTCCTTCCATCTGTTTTCTTGCTCCTTTCTTCCTTTCCCTCGCCGTCTCATTTTCCTTCCTTTCCTCCGTCCTTGTTTCCTGTCCGCAGGTCTCCGTGTTTGGTTATGGGGCCGACAAGCACGGCAATTGGCACCACTACTGGGAGGAGAACCGCTACGCCGGCGCCTTCCGCAAGACGGGCGTGCACAGCGCCGACTTTGAGATGCAAGTCATACGGCAGCTGGCCGAGGAGGGAAAGATCCGATTGCACGCGTGATCCGAGGCCCACTACGACCGTCCTCGCGCTCGGACGTCCTCTGGCATTGAACAAACAAAACCTGAGCGGGCCAAAACCTTGCTGTCGTCCATTTTGTGCCTTTTTCACAAGACAGTAGAGCGTCCTGCAACCACAGAAAAAACAAACAAACTTTGTTCCAAGATGGGGAACAGCCACACACTTTCTGTGGGGAGTTTTGTATTATTTTGCATAATGACTTTTTTTTTTTTTGTTCCTTCCCTCTCCCTCATCTGAGCACTTTGCCTTAAGGAAATGGCAGCCATCTTGTGGCTTCACTGATAACTTATCCTTTCATTCAAGCTGAATGGTCACCGTCCTGTCAGTATTTTGTCCCCATTTTTTGTTATGCTTCCGTCTTAAATTCCTGAATGATTTCAATTTTCCTCTGAAGTTGTACAAACAATACCACATGGTGACAAAGTCAGAAATACATTAGCATTTCAAATTCTGTACATGTGAGATGAGCGTGCGAAAACAGGTTGATCCAAATGCATCCATTGTTATCCCAAAAAGCAAAACACAAATATTACATGTTATCATACATATATTTTCATATTTAGTAATAAAAATAAATCATTTTTTATGCGACCGGTTGCGAAAGAGCTCCCTAAAATGATGTTTCAGTTTTAGTGTTAAAGCCCACAAATATCACACCTTTATTGTATTAACAAAAATATCAGATGTGAAAATTCAGAACAATCATTCCCAGGAATTCAACACTCAATGTCCTAATGTAACATTTATGTTTCTTGCACATTTATTTAAGAAACATGGATAAAATAAAAACGTTTTGCTTCGTTTTGATTTCCCACACCCCGACCAACGTTGTCCTAACGTGGCCAATTGTGAGGGGGTCATTGAATAGATTTTGGTGTAAGACCGTGGCATCAAAACCGAATCATGTTTTGCTTGTTACTTGCAAATGTCGCAAAAAAACTTCACATTCACCTTTTTTTTTTTTTTTTTTTGTCGTACCGAAAGTCGGCACCACCTGCTGGTGTTGACTTGTACTGTGAATGGGAAAAGTCCTCCGATGGCCAGTCGCTTGTGCGCTCACTGCTTTTCGTTTGCAAACGACAATGAAGGAAAAAATGTAGACCACGCAGTATTTTTGTGTTTGTGTGTGTTAATTTCAAATTTTGTCTTTTTTTTCGTCATTTTTTTTTTTTTTGGGGCTCTATGGAAAGGAAATGCTTATTTATGAATGGGGTTACATTTACATGAACGTGTCGGGTTAACCACTAATGCCTGAAGCCTTTAAATTCCTGTGAAACAATGTCTTCATAATATTACAAGTTTTCTGACAATGTTTTTCTTTTTTTGAGGTGGCCCTACTTTTCATTTGCGCAAGTTTACATGGTTGTGTTTTGATTGTAGTTTTCCTGGTCACTATTGTCAAAATGGATCCTTTCAAGGCCTCAAAAGTCTAAATTCAGGTTTGCGCCACGATTTACCTCCAGCTTTAGTCCAAGTGCACCACCCTTAACCCCCCCTCCCCCACTTTTTTTTTTTTTTTTTTTTTTAAATAATGCGCTTGCCATATGTGACCCAGTCTCCCCTCCCCACGTGGCCAGCTTGACATGTAAGATTCTGTTTTCTGAATGTGTGAATGTGTGAAGGCACTGCTGCCGCTTGGACTGAAAAATGAGAAAATAAAACAGTTAAAAAAAAAAGATGACGAAAAGTTTTTTTTTCTATCCCAAAAAGAGGTAAAGTTTGTTAGTTTTTATTGTACTTTCACTGGCCCTTTTGGCAACAATTTCCTTGCTGTGTGTACTTTTTTAAATTTTTTTAATGTGGTGGTTCTGTTAATGTTTGTGTGGCTGAAGGCAGGAAGTGACATGCTACTTGGCTGCTGAGGGGTCTTTGAAGGCAGCTGGCAGTGTTTATCCGGATGTCGGAGTGCTTCTCCTGAGCCGGTTGTGGTGTACAATCATTGACTTCAGTTTGAGATTGGCTGCACAAAGGAAGATGGAAATAACCCTCGCTGCTCTGGTTCCTCTTCAATGTAGCCGTGCTGCGGAATGCACACACATACACACACACACACACACACACACACACACACACACACACACACACACACACTTTTAGCATATATAAAAGGATCCCAAAACCTAAAAACATATCTGAATTTTTTCACTTCCTGTATGTGTCCAAATACTTTTGTCCAAACATTTCTATTCAGTTCCTGGTGTGCAGATCCTTTTTTTCCCCCCAAACTCTACATTTTATTTTTCACTTCATGCACTTGTGTCTAAATTTACCACTTCCCCTCTCAAAATGTGTCCTGATAGTTTTGTGTGAATGCCCCCATTTCCAATGTGGTTTTTTTTTTTGGTTTGTTTTTCACGTTACATAAGTGTTCCTGTCATTTTCCCAGTATTTTTGTCCAAACTCCAGGTTGTCAATTCCTGTAATTACCCCAGTGTTGTAAAAAGTTCATGTACACAGCCCCCCTCCCCCCACACACACGCTTGCGCGCACTTGCTGGAGGTGTCCCAATAATCTCAATTTTTGGGATTCAATACGTACCCACCAGTCGGTGTCGTCCTGGCCTAGGACAACAATGACTTGGCCCTCGGTGAAGCTCAGCTCGTCGTGGTGGTCCGCCTCGCAGTCATAAAGGGCACGGACACGACGGGCGAACCCCCGACAACCCCGAGGCTGCCCAAGACAAAAGTGACTGGCTGTTATGCAGCTGATACTAATTATAGCATGCTGATGTGACTGGTCATTTTAGAGCTAATGCTAGCACATTAACGTTACTGGTCACTAACGAGTTAATGCTATTCAGGTAAAGGTTTTACAGATTAGCCCATACGCAAAAAATGAAAAAAGGTTTAGCGTACATGATAGCAGGCTGACATGATTGGTCATTTTTATAGTCACGCTAACAACTTAAAGTGATGAACTAGTTTTTTTATGAAGAAATGCGAATATGACTGGTCATTTTAGAGTGAATGCTAACAAGGTCAAGGGATTGCTCATTACAATGGAATGTTAACATGACTGGCCATTTTAGAGGGAATGCCTGCATCCTAACTTCACTCCTCATTTCAGAGTTAATGTTAACAGTGTAAACTGACTGGTCTTTACAGCGGTAGGGCTAACATGATATCACGATAAGTTCATTAATGTACATGCTAGCAGGCTAACATGGTTGGATGTTATTGACGTTTAACTTGTTAGCATCAGTGACTGACACTTTTTGAGGTAACGTGAACATGACTGGTCATTTCAGAGCTAATCCTAACGAGTTTAAATGATTGATCGTAATGTTTGCATGACTGGCCATTTATTTTATAGTGAATGCTCGCATCCTAATTTGACAACAGCAGTAGGCCTAGCATGTTAACGCGACTGGTCCTTTTAGAGGTAATGTGACATGTCATTATAATACAAACAAGTTCAAGTGACTGGTCATTAGAGAGGGAAATCGCACAACAGGAATGGTCACTACAGTTACAATAACTCTGGCATGCTAACATGACTGATCGTTACAGAGCCGATGCTAACATGAAGTAACTGGTTGTTGCCCAGTGCTTAGCATGCATGCTAGTATGGTATTCTAACATGACTGGTCGCTACAGAGCTAATGCTATATAACGCCACTCACCAATGACCTGCGAGGGAGCGGCTGGGGGGCGGGGCCTCGGCTCGTGCTCTCAAAGCTTTGCGAGCGTTGACTGGCTGAAGAGCCGTTGGGGGAGGGTCTTCTGGTGTGATGTGATTGGGAGGTACTTGTGTCACTGTCCGCCCTGCGATAGGCTGAAATGTAAACGTGTTAGGAAGTCGTTAAAATGACAAGTCCTTATTTGGGCGTGTGTGGACAGGAAGTACCTGTGTCTGGATGTTCTGTCAATGAGCTGAGAGCAGAAGAACTGAATGCACAGGGACAAACAGATTGGTCATTACAGAAGTAATTCTAGTACCCTGATGTGATTGGTCGCTTCAGAGATAATGCTAGAACCCTAATATACAAACATGATGAGGTTAAAGGGACTAGTCATTACCAAATCAGCAGCACCAACAAGTAAAAGTGACTATGAGTTAAGGTTACCATGCTACATGACTGACCATTTTAGGCGACTGCTAATGGGACTAGTTGCCTCACAGTAGTATCCTATTTTGACTGGTTGTTCGAGAGTTAACATTATAATCCGAACACGATTGGTCACTTCAGAGCCAATGCTAATCTGACGGGTCAACACAAAATAAGCGCAAACAAGTTCAAGTTGTTTCAGAGTTATTTGCTAGCATGCTATTATGACCTGTCGTTCCGGAGCTGAATTATGATTTCAACATGACAGGATGTTTGGGAACTAACGCTAGCATGCTAACCACTAAGGTTAGCACAAATGAGATGCTGAGATGTGAAAAGTTGCTGCACGAATGCTATTGAAAAGGCGAACAGTCTTTCCAGCCAATCAGAGGCCTCTTTTCAAACTCCCGCATACTTCTTAAAGGATGAGTCTGCACCACTGTAGATCCTCGTGTGACTGGATGGCACTCCATAATCTGTACACACACACACACACACACACACACACACACACACACACACACACACACACACACACACACAGGTGATGTTATCATCTTTCACGGCCTCATTAATGACATCAGGCCTTACCGTGGTTACTGGACTCAGAGCAGCTCCTTTTGTGCCGGGCGGCGGCGACAGGGGTCCATTTCTTGTTTCCTGCCAGGGAGAAGAAGACTTCCTCTTGGTCTTCTTCTTTCTCTGCCTCCTCACCCGGAGGAGGAGGAGGAGGAGGAGGAACGTTGGGAGCTAATGGACCAGAGGCAATTCAGGTAAGTTAGTTTTCTCCTTCTCGTGAATGGTGCGTGTGACTCATCATTGTTGTTTTCGCTGCTCACAAAAAAAAAAAGCTAGCGATGACACTCGTCGTGTCAAATGACTCAACGTTTGTTCTCTCTTCACATCGACAGCCACCGATGACCCCGCTTGTGAATGGTGCATTGCGACTTTTGTCTTCTCTGCTCAGGACCAAATGTGAGCCATGTTGTTTTCCTCTTCTCTTAAAATAGCCGGCGGTCACGCTTGTTTGTGATCGCCTCTCACGAAAAACCAGTGGGGATCGTTGTTTTTTTTTTCTTCTTGTAAAAAGCAACACTCACACTCATTTGTTTTGGCTTCCCACTCAAACTAGAGATGGTGCCCATTAAGAATGGCACACCTTGATGCAACATTTGTTTGAACATCGCCAGTGGTGGTGAAACTCCGCGACTCTCCTCTCACAAATTCGCCATTAGCCATGACTCACCATTTGCGTCCTTTTCCAATAAATAACCGATAATGATGTGCGATGGTGCGGTGCCTCAGTATTTGTTTTTTCTTCTCACAAATACTCGTGACTCATTTTGCTTTCTCATGAACAGCTGCTTACTCATGACAACAAATGAATCACGACTCGCCAATTTTTTTTTCTCATCCCATAAGCAGAAACTTTTTTTTTTTCCTTTTCTCACAAGGTACGCAGTGCCTCACCTTTGACCCTGGGGGGCAACGGTGGCGCAGGCGAGGAGGGGGGCGGCGGCGGCGGACTCTGCCCCCGGGCGGGGGGCCGGCCGTGGTTCTCCATGGCCATGGCCAGCCGTCGGCCCACGCTGAGCAGCCCCCCGCCGGGCCCCCCCGAGGAGGCCGGCGGACACGTGACGGAGGCGGAGGAGGCCAGGCCAAAGTTGAAAGGTCGCGAGGGGAAGGAAAAGGAAGAAGAGGAGCGCTCCTTCTTAACGGGACCGTTCTGAGAGGGGGAAAAAATTGAAAGGAAAATTTAAATTGATAGAATTTGTTTTTTTTTTTTTTTTGGTCAAACATTTAATTTTGTTATTTCTCTCTCAAATTTGTTGTTACCACCTGTGTGACTTATAATAGTAAAATAATTTGTACAGCTTTACCATGAAAACCTATACTATGTAAAATACAGAAATACATTTGATGACAAATCCAAACGTAGAAAAAAAAAACCACACACGAAAAAAACCCCAAAAATTCCCATTGCATCTCTGTGTTCGGTTGCCACGGTTACCTTGTCCTCAAAATCATCGTCGCTGTCGTAAACGTCGTCGTGGCGAAGTCGCCACTCGTACTCCACGTGAACGTGATGGTCCAAATGGTCCGACTGGGCCTGTTGCAGCTTCGCGCACGAGCACACGCGTCAGCGTGCAGTCACGCAAAGAAGCCAGGGCAACAAACTCACCAGCGCCTCACAGTGGCCGTGCTTCAACCTGCGGCTCATGTCCAACGCCGTCTCGCCCAACTCATTCTCTGGACCACCGTGGGACAGAAACGCGCTTATACACACACTTCGCCTTTTTTACTACGTGTGTGTGTGTGTGTGTGTGTGTGTGTGTGTGTGTGTGTGTGTGTGTGTGCGCGCGCACGACTCTTACTGATGTGCGTGTTGGCTCGGGCCTTCAGCAGAAGTTTGACACAGTCAATCTTGTTGTGCAAGCAGCTGTAGTGTAACGGCGTGTTTCCGCACGCTGTTTGCACGTCCACGCTAGGCCTAAAGACAAACACACACACACACACACACACACACACACGAACACTTGTTATTTGTGTGCTGTTGTTCACATGTTGTTGTCCGTGTGCTGTTGGTGGCGTGTTTGTGTTGTTTTGATATGTTGTTAGTTCGAGTGTGCCACGTCGTGTTGTTCGTGTTGGCGTGTGCCGTTGATGTGCGCGTGCATCCACTGACGAGTTCTGCGCCAGGAAGTGCAGGATGTGCAGACTGGTCCTGTCAGCCAACAAGACGGCCAGGTGGAGGGCCGTCTCCCCTTTCTCCTGTTGCCGTGGAAACACGTGGAAACATCAAAATCAGTCACATCCAAAACCTCCGTTTCAAACCCAAACTAGAAATTCTACCCCTGGCTTTAAACTTCATTTTGAAACAATAACCCTCATCAGAGACCCCAATTTGAAACCCTAACCCTGGTTCAATCACCCAACCACCACTGGTTCGCAACCCTACCTCGAACCTCCTCATTTGAAAGTCCAACCTTGCCTGAAACCCGAACGTGCGCGTGCGTGCCCTACCTGCACGTGCGTGTGCAGCGCGTGTGCG
>CAAKHF010022455.1:0-27274 GCA_901007745.1 Hippocampus kuda | reverse complement strand
TTTTTGTGGTGGGGGGGGGGTGGGGGGGGGGTTATTGTTTTTTTTTTTTTTTGTTTGTTTTCCAAGTTTGAGTGTGTATGTTTGACGCATGCGCACAGAAAGCATCTTCGATAATCGCGACGCGCACCATTGTGTGTTTATATTTTTTAAAATGAATTTTGTACATGTAAAACAAATTCAAAGTGGCCGAGCTTTTGACTCCAATGGATCGGGCTGATGTACACACATGCACACATGTTTGTACTCCTCATGTATTATTTAAAGTTTCCAGCCAGCCAGCAGCCTCCAGCACTCTGTCACACGTTTTAATGCCTCTGGTGAGTGAATAAATGGTCATTGTTAAACTGTGTGCCTATGGCCCTATTTTATTTATTTTTTTTTGTACAGCAAGTACAGAATTAAAAAATATATATGCTGAATATTATTGTCACACAAAGTACATATTTGCATGAGCTGATATATAATTTAATTTAGGATATAAAAATGTATTTGGTCTTTATTCAATAGAAATACAAGAATATTCTGGGGTTTTTTTAATGAAATAACATCAAGCATTTTACAATCTGTTAATTTCATTCGTTTTTTAAAAAAATTATTTTCCAAACCGCTCATTGACGTCTTTTGGTAAATAACCATTTAAAATATTTTGTACATAAAAACCATTCATTGTAGTTACACAAGGGCGGCCCGGTAGTCCAGTGGTTAGCACGTCGACTTCACAGTGCAGAGGTACCGGGTTCAATTCCAGCTCCGGCCTCCCTGTGTGGAGTTTGCATGTTCTCCCCGGGCCTGCGTGGGTTTTCTCCGGGTGCTCCGGTTTCCTCCCACATTCCAAAAACATGCATGGCAGGCTAATTGGACACTCTAAATTGTCCCTAGGTGTGAGTGTGGGCGTGCATGGTTGTTTGTCTCTGTGTGCCCTGCGATTGGCTGGCAACCAATTCGGGGTGTCCCCCGCCTACTGCCCGATGAAAGCTGGGATAGGCTCCAGCACCCCCCGCGACCCTAGTGAGGATGAAGCGGTTCGGAAGATGAATGAATGAATGTAGTTACACACCGGAGCCTCCAACGAATTCGTCAATCTCAATTGAACAGCGAGGCTCATTAAAAGTAGTCTAAACTTTTCTAACAATTTATAGATGAACAAAATTAGCCACGATTGCAATGGCCATTGGGGAAACGTGAAAAATGAAGGGAAATAAGATAAGACGATAAGACGGGGGGAAAGGAACAAGAAAAAAAAAGAATCGTGGCACGTTTTCGAGAAGTATCCTGGCCACACGGAGGCGCTGTGGTTCGCTCTACGTCCTTGAGATAACCGGATGTAAAGAGCGTCGACATGGCGGATTTTCTACTACCGTCGTCATGGATATTTTGTGTGTGTTCAACGAAAGCAAGTATTGATTCGGAAATTAATTCAAAAACGTGGATGTCGTTTTGAAAACGTACAGCATTTTGGCACTGGAGTGACGGTTTTGCCAAGTCGATCACTGTGCTGTCCAGTTCGGTGTGGTGAGTTTACATCTCGTTCTCCATCGTATGGATTTGATCTTATTGACCCAAGCACCTCTTTCTCTCTTTTACATCCTAGTTTGGACTGGATAAATTTGCAGTCCCTTATTTTGGTACATGAGTTCACAAGTATCAATCGAATTGCTGTGTTTGTGGATTTAAAGAGGTGGTTCAGCAAATCGCGGAGTGAGGACACAGTGCTCATGGGTACTTTCAAACGAAGAGGCCAACCATTCCTCAAAAATGTAATACACATTACTGAATTTGCTGTTACATGCAATGATGCTACTGATAAGCAACTACTCGGTGCAATAAACAAGGATTGTGGGAACATATGGCAGGTCTGGACTGGGACAGGGGCTGGGACGAGGCATTTTTGGCTAAGCCTGGCTCTTCATAATTAGTGGAGCATTGGGTTTTGTCTATTCAATATCCTGAAGTTAAATGTTATGTAAATAAAAGGCTCATACTCATGCATGACACCACCCAAGATAATTTTTTTAAAAAATTTAAAAAGGGGGCGAAGTTGGCTTCAGCCATGCTTAGAAACAAATGAATAATAGCATTTTCTCATTGTCTTTTTTTTAAAAGAATTATTGTAGTATTATTGTCATGTAAAACACTCTAAGGTTAAGGAAGCTTTATCAAGTGCTCTCAGTCTGGATTTGAAGTCATTCGATGATCTAAATTACTTTAATTTCCAGCTTGCATGTTCTCCCCGTGCCTGTGTGGGTTTTTCCGGGTACTCCGGTTTCTTTCCACATTCCAAAAACATGCATGGCTGGTTAATGGAACACTCGAAATTGTCCTTTGGTGTGATTCTGAGCATGAAGAGTTGTTTGTCTCTATGTGTGCCCTGCGATTGGCTGGCAACCGGTTCAGGGTGCCCCACGCCTACTGCCCAAAGACGGCTGGGATAGGCTCCAGCACCCCCCGCAACCCTTGTGAGGATAAAGCGGATCAGAAAATGGATGGATGAATATACATTATACCCACATTTGCAATAACTTAGTCTAGTTATTTTAAAAAAGTGGCTGGGAAGTGTCGTTGACAGTGACGAAAGGTCATCATTTTACTGATGTCTCCCAGGTTTGCATAAGTATTAGTCCCCCTTGAACTTTTGCTACAATTCCAAAACCAAACTGCCATTGAACATTTTGTTCCGATTCTTCATCTACTTCTCTTCTTGTACTTCTACGACTACTACTTCTTTTATTCTTTGACTTATTTTTGTTCTTCTTGGGCTTGTTTTGTTAACATGAATCAACTTTTTATGTTTTGTTAGTGTCCTGCCATCAATCCGACTGCGAGGAGTCGTCAGCAAACCCGAGTGGAAGTTGTATAGTTGAAAAGCTTCAAAAAGGGAGCAGTAAAGATGGGTGAAGTGACTCCCGTGGATGAGTTGATGAGGAAAGTCCTCCTTCCGGAGCCACAACTCATCATTTTGGCCCTGCCACCCCCTTTTCTGCCAACGGCCGATGAACCGAGCATCGTTTGGCCCAAGTGGCTCATTGCCTTCGAACGCTACCTGGACGCACTCGACGACGAGAAGCTGACTGACGCCAGTAAATGTATGCTTCTGCACAACTGTCTGGGCCCAGAGGGTCAGCGCGTCTTCGCGACGCTGGTCCCGCGGGAACAGTCGTACGTGTCGGCCGTCTCGGCGCTGACCGCCTACTTCACCGCTGGCCGCAACACTCGGGCGCGTTTGCTCCGATTCCACCAAAGGACTCAGATGGACGGTGAGAGTACGGATGACTTTGTGGCGGCGTTGGAGGCGCTGCTGGCGCCCGCCGACCGCATGGGCGAGGAACTGATCCTAACTCAGCTGACTGAAAAAACCATCCTGCCGCAGCTCAGGGAGCGTCTGCGCTCGCAAAGGGAAACGCTCACGCTCGCCGCCGCCCTGCGCATCGCAAAGGAGGTGGAGTCTGGGGTTGTCAACGGGCCTGACTTCAAGCCTCTTGTGCAACAACGCAAAAGAGGAAGGCCTCGGCGTGGGGAGAGAGTTGCGGTTGCAACCCGAAGGTCCAAACGCAAAGTCACCTGTAGCCCTCGCGAAAACAACCCGACGGATGATCACGACGACGACAATTGCGTCGATGATGATTGCGACGATGACAACAACGGTCGCGCCTCATCGTCGCCCTTCAAAATGGAGGACTTGTTGGACGAGCCAAGTACGGAAGGCAACGCAAAGATGCGTAAAACGTTTGCCTGCGCCATCTGCATCGACAGACACTTCGTCAGCGCGCACAAGCTGGCGCGACACATGAGGACGCACACGCAGGAGAAGCCCTTCCGCTGCCCCGTCTGCCCCACCGTCTTCAGCCAGTCGTACCACCTGACGCGGCACATGCGAGTGCAGCACAACGCCGCCCAGCACGTGTGCTCGACGTGCTGCGACAGCTTCGGGAGCGCCGAGGAGCTCAAGAGCCACAAGAAGGCGCACGTGGCGCAGTTCCTGCTGTGTCCCTACTGTCCTGAGAGGTCGCCCAACGACGCGGCGTTTTTACGCCACCTCGCGTATCATGAGGAGCACCAACGGGGAACCGCTGAGGCCACACCGGGGAAGGACGTCCAAACCAATACGGAGGGAATCCAGACCGACACGACGGAGTCATTGGTGGACTATGTCGGAAGTGTTGCCGGTGGCGGCTCCGATGAAAATAAAGAATCCGACGTTCGTGTCGAGACGGAAACGACGCCGACTTCCCGCGAAGGGGTAGTAAGCGGCGCGAGCGTCCCCTGCAAGAAAACCCACGTGTGCCCCGTGTGCAACGTGACCTTACCCTACGCCGACAAGCTCAACCGGCACATGCGCACGCACACCAAAGAGAAGCCCTTCCGCTGCACGGTGTGCTCGCTGGCTTTCAGCCAGTCGTACCACCGCAACCGCCACATGATGAAACAGCACGGCGTGCGGCAGCACGGCTGCCGCAGGTGCGGAAAGACGATGGCGAGCTGGGCCAAGCTGAAGCAGCACCGGAAGATGCACGCGGGCAAAGAGCTGACGTGCCCCGCCTGCAACAAGAGCTTCAAGGAGAAAGCCCACCTGGAGAGCCACCTGAAGTTACATAAGAAGATCCCGCGCAGCCCTCACTCGCTCATCTGCGAAGAGTGCGGCAAAGTGTTCGGACGCAGGTACCACCTGAAGAGGCACATTCTGGTGCATTGCCGGGCCGCCAGCAACGAGTGCTACACCTGCGCCGAGTGTCACAAGAACTACGCCTCGGCGGAGGACCTGAAGAAGCACCTGATCAATCACGCCAAGGAGAAGAGCGGAACGTGCCCGCGCTGCGACCGGAACTTCGGCAGCCGCGAGGAGCTGGAGGCGCACGCGGCGGCGCACAACGCCTCCTACCTGTGCAGCGTCTGCGGGAAGAAGTTCAAGGTGGAGGCGGTGCTGAAGAAGCACGAGGAGAAGCACAAGGGCCAGCACTACCACTGCGCCGTGTGCAGCAAGCACTTCGGCGACCTCGCGCAGTACCGGCGGCACGCGGAGATGCACGACCGGCGCGAGAGCAAATGCCCGCACTGCGAATGCGTCTTCCTCAAGCACACCACCTTCAAGTATCACCTCCAAACGCACACCAAGGAGCGACCCCACCGGTGCGCCTACTGCACGGACACCTTTGTGGACAACGAGGAGCTGGAGCGCCACCGCCTCAAGCACAGGAAGTTCCGCAAGGAGCGGCCGTACAACTGCACGCGCTGCGACGCCGCCTTCGCCGCGCTGGCCGAGCTGACGGTGCACTTGGAGGGCCACAAGGGCGAGGCGCCGCTCAGCTGCGACATCTGCGGCCGCACCTTCCTCAACGCCGGCAAGCTGGGAAAGCACCTGAGCATCCACACGGGCGAGCGGCCCCACCTGTGCCCGCACTGCGGCAACGGCTTCCCGACGGCCGCCAACCTCAAGCAGCACATTTACTCGCACACGGGCGAGAAGCCCTTCGCCTGCTCCGAGTGCAGCAAGACCTTCCGCTCGGCCAGTGGCCTGCGGCTGCACGGCCGGCGGCACATGGACGCGCCGCCCAGCTTCCGGTGCGCCGACTGCGGCAGGACTTACGGCCGCATGACCGAGCTGAGGATGCACCAGCGCTACCACACGGGGGACAGGCCCTACACGTGCGTCAGCTGCACCAAAACCTTCGTCAGCAAGCACAAGCTGATGGTGCACGCTCGCATACACACGGGAGAGAGGCCGTACTCGTGTCCCTACTGCAAGCAGACCTTCAGACAGACGGGAGACAGAAACAGACACATCAATAAATTCCACTCGAAAGATTCGGAACTGCTTTAGACTCCGGGGTGGTGATGGCTGTGTCGTTTCAGGAAATGGCGTCATCCTGCAGCAGCAATAACAGAATCGGCCCAAAGCCATGTTTCCACCAAACGCTCCCGTTCACTAACGGCAGGGTTAAGATCAGTCAAACAAAAAGGTTTTGGTGGTCTCATTTTCAAATCCTGTTTGTCAGCAGACTTGGGTGTCTAAATTCCACTCTTTCTGTTTTGTGATACAGTGAAACTCCTCTACAACGAAATCATGTTTGCGGCAAGAAATTTTTCACAACAGGGGTATTTTTCACTGTAGCAAATTTGATCTCAGATGTAAACACACACTGACACACACACACGTATGTGTACTCTTTATTTTTATTCCAATAGTGCATAAGTATGAGCATACACTTATTTGACACTTCATATAGTCAGTGCAGAAAGAAAAAAAGGGAAAGAAATTGCGAAATTTACGATCAGCGTTCACTTTCACTTGCATCAATTTCATGGATAATGTCTTTTATTTTGCTTCCTCCGCCTTTCATTTTGATCATTTTTACCCGCTCTTCCAGCGTCAGAGCTCTTCTTGTCTTAGCTGTTTGACATCCAAAGGTCTTTTTGTAGCCATTTTAGCAATGCAACGTTCTTGCTGCGTCTAAAACCAACAATAACAAATACTTCCTGGACTACTGCGCATGTTTAAACCAATGTGGTGGTTGCTGTTGCCGTTTCCAAACGAAGCAGTAGAGGTCGCTGTTGGATTAGACTCCGTTGTAGTGAATCTAGTCGCGAGGCAAGAGCAGAGAAAAGGATTTCGTATAAAGCAACAGGGTTTTTTTTTTCGTTGTATGGTGGGCAGGAACGTGGGAATGGTGTTAATGCATGAAGATGTTTTCACACGAGGAGGATATTTTCGCCCATGTAGGTTTCGTTGTTGAGGAGTTTCACTGTACTGCAGTTCGGGAAGTGAAAAAACACTTTTCACAGATATTGACTGACAAACGGCGAGTAATGTCATAGCAGCTTGACTGAATCAGCTCGGTAGAAGTTTTGCTTTACAAGTTCGAGATGGCTGGAAACTTTTGTCAGTAACTCTTATTGGACATTCTGCTGTATACTGTAGTTGATTGCAAAAAACTGTTCCGATACGACCACACTGATAGCTCTTCACCAACCTGGCATGTAGAGTACCTTCCGGGTAAGAGCCATGTCAGGTGCATGGAGATGCTTTCAGGACACGGATTGCAAATTATGCTCTGCAAAACCGACGAACTCCTATCGGACAGTGACAAAGATGGCTGTCATCTTGCAAACCCCTGAGCTCAGCGAGCCCCCATCGCCTGCCTCGTTGCACCTTGAGTAAGTACGAGCGAGAATGTGATAAAGTATGACAACAGTTGTTATATCCGTTTTATTTTAAAACTTGTGGTATTTTCAAGAAACAGGCTTGCATTTCTTTATACACACTTTTGTTTGTATCAAACACACGAGACATAACATGCCATCCTGTTTTTTATTTTTATTTCTTTTTAAAGTGAAACGAGGCAAGCCTGACAAAAACAGGCAGTTGGGTTTTGGAACGTCGGTCGTAACAAGTTGTTACCGGTACTGTAAAAAGTGTTATATTTGAGTGAAGCATATGCCATAATCAAAAGAAGTGTGTTTTTGAACAATATTTGCTTGGAATGAAACATTCAACACAGTCTCAAGACCTACTGGTATTATTCAGTACACGTATTCAATATTGGCAACTACTCAAATGTAAATACTTGTGCTCGGCCTGAATAAAAAGGTATATCATTCATCCCTCACCCCAACTAAAAGTGCCAAGCATTCAAGTGGTTTTACTGAGACAGGGATTGAAGTGTGAATAAAATGTCAAACAAATGGACCACGTTTATATTATGTAGTCGGTGCAACAAACTGCATTGTAACATTGAGATTGTAAAAATAAACTGTTGTCTTGTAAAAATACTTTTTTTTTCATTAGTTTGTATATTGTATATAGTTTTGCGTCAAATTCGGAGCGTGATGAATTTGACGCACTTACAATAAAGCAGCAGTTTTAATGAACGTGTATCAAAACACGTGTGGGGGGGGCGTGAATAATAATCGAAACTAGATATATATTTCTAATTATTTTTGTTTATTGGCAGTTTGGTATTCCTATGTATATTCATATTTTTTTATTTGTATATTTTAATTTTGAGAAAATAGAAATGTGCTTTTCGGGTGTTTGTACACGTGCGCGTGTGTTGAATTTGACACGCTCATTGCAAGTCGCCTCTAATCCTTTTTGGGGCAGAAGAAATTGTTAAGCGTGATGATGTTTATGTCCTGCTCTCAACCAACCACGAAGGCATGACAAAACAGTTCTGTTATTTTGGGGATTTTGTAACTACAGTTTGAGCACTTTTCGCTCTTCCTCGGTAGGGGGCAGCACTCAATATTGACCAGCGTAACGAAACTACATTTTAGTAACCTACGAGGAAACAAAACCATGCTAACGCTCGTCAACAGCTTCGCGTTGCGGCTTTCTTCACTTATTTTCATGCTATCTGACGTTGAAGTGTGTGAATATCGTAATTTTGGCAGTAAATTGACGTATTTAAAAACTCACTGAGTTTAGAACCGTCCGGTACTGAGTGTTACGATAGATCAGCAACATCGTTTATTTTCTTTTGCGACGCATTGTCGCTTTCGTTGAATTACAGTATAGCTAGTTTAATCATACAAATGTATGAGTAGAAAAGTGAAGAGTTACGTGCAGTGTCATTCAACGGCGCTATGTAACAAACGACTCTTAATTCCCGAGAAAAGTGTTAGCTAATGCTATGTTAGCTTGTTGTCATGCGTAACTTTCGTGTCATTCTTAATAACAAAATGTCTCAGAGGGTATGTGAAAGCAGATAGTGGAGTTATTCCGTCACAATGGCTGCATTGGGTTTTACCCTTGCCAGAAAACAGGACATTTTCAGCATCGAGGCGTTTGAGTCATCACCTTCCCAAACAAGCAGCACCTCTGGCGGACAAGAGGCCAGACAATTCTATGAAAACCTCCTCAAAGATGATCAAGTGACTTTTAAAAGACAATCTGAACAGAATCGTCGAAATAAACAAAAGAAGAGGCGATCCAGCAAAAGGGTCAGTCGAAGGAGGACTGATACGGATGCCGTGGTGGCGGAAAGAGCGGCCGGAGGAGGAGAAGGCACCCGAATAAGAGAGACGTCAGGCGGGTACGTCAACTCTGAAATGTCGTCAGAGCTTCAGGGTCTCAAGCTGCTGCGCTTTGCCCAAGATGGAGACCTCACTGGGCTGAAAGACTTGCTGTCGAAGGGGGTGGACATCAACTTTCAGGTAGGTTACGTTCTTATTAGTGACGAGCGAAGTAACGATATGAACTTTACACAAATAACCAACCAGGTGCACGCTCTGATAAGATTTTGACCGGTTTTGTTTTGAATTTAATAAACATTTTAACCGTATGGATTTTTTTGTTGAATGAATTCTAAACCGCAACAACCAAAAGGAAGCAATGCTGTTTTTTAAATGTAGTTAGCTTTGATTCGTTTTTGAGCAGCGTTACTTTTTATTTCAGTACATGCAATATTTGGTGAAGTCAAAACTTTACTCAATACTGTGTGATAAAGTAAACTACAAGTCTCAAACGGTTGCTGGACGTCCTTCTTCTGGACACAGGCTTCTTCTGGTGTTTCTACTTGAGAGTCACCAAGACCCAGCTCTGTCTGCGACCTGAGTGCTGTCTTCAGCAATAACTAAACATCAAGGCTGATTGCCCATTTTTGCTCCAGTTCAGGAATAAGTGGACACTCTTCATTGGTTTTCCAGGATACCTTTTTTTGGACAGGTGTGATGTGCGCAAGTTGGTCGGGACAAAGAGCTGCTGTGAGGCTGCTGCTGGAGCAAGGCGCCGCCTGGGTGGGCGTTGTCGACACCCAGGGCAGGGATGCCAAAGATCTCGCATCGGAGGGTATGTAAACATCCGCCTAATGTTTTCTTCATGACATATTGGTCACATGACCTATCACTCGGCTTCTCCTCAGCGGGCCACAGTGGCGTGTTGGAGGAGCTGGAGAACTACGGCAGGAGTCAAAAGAGACAAACTGATACCAGGTTAGTTAGCCTTCCTTACTGATGTGCGAGAGCTGACCCAGACACCCAAAGTTAGTGTAGAGCCCTGCACAAAGGGAGGTGATGTTTGTGTATTTTCAAGTGAACCGTCCACAGTGAAAATTACTGTACAGTGGACGCGATTGGAACGTTGCCTTTTGTATGTCCGCAGCTCGGTGCAGCCTCAGCGGTGCGACGTGTGCGGTGTGGACCACACAAGCAGCCTATCATCACACCTCTCCTCCACACTGCATCAGTTCAATATGAAAAGACCCCCACCAACCCCTTATTACTGTCTCCCTCCCTCCGCCAACGGTTACAAGATGATGCTCAACTGCGGCTGGCAGCCCGGCAGGGGGCTGGGTCCGGAGGGCCGGGGTCCCAAGCGACCTGTGACCACAGTCCTGAAGAGGGACCAGAAAGGCCTCGGCTACGGGGCGAGGGTGAGAGCCAGAGTGACTCACTTCAAAGCGGGGGATCGGAGTGCGGTGAAAGCAGCGCATACAGAGAAAGAGGGGCAGGGACAGAAGGGACCGACCAAAGAGGAAAGTCGGAGGAAAGAACAACAACAGAAGGACTGGGAAAGGGACTTCCGTGCCTCTTTTTATCTGTGATGCCAACAATGCTTGTGTTATTTCACACTTGTAACACATTCAAGAGCTGAAAATGCACATGTGAGTGTGAGAGAGAAAATAAAAAAATATTTTATGCTAATTTAATTTTGGTTATAGAGTACTCTCATTACAATAACAGGTTTGCAAAGCAATGCTCCGTAATTGGGTGGCAACCAGTTCAGGGTGCCTGAAGTCAGCTGAGATCGGCTTCAACACACCTGCGATCCTCATGGGAATGAAGCGATTCAGGTAATGGATGGATGCTCACGTTGAGAAATTTTGCTGAACAGCGTGCTAGCTGAGTTAGCTGCGATGCTCACTTGTCAAGAACATGCTTAGCTATCGGAAAAGAAAATTCTGGTAATATGCATCATAGGGAGTAGGAGTAGTTATATCTTAACAGTGCATCACCTTTATTGGTGTTTGCCTTACCGGCGCCATGTTTGCAGTTCCTCACTTGGCCGCAGAAACAAGATGGCGTCAAAGTTCCATATGGTGTAAAATAGCGAGCCAACGATGTTTTTTGGTGTAAAATGGCTTGTCATAGCCTTGTCTCCAAACTCTTGAACAAGAAGACACTCAGTCCAGGCATATTTCAGCCAGCATTTCTTCTGTCGAAATAACAGGTAAAAAGATGATGTTTCTTCACTGTCGCCGGCGTCTATCCTTTTCGTATTTGCTAGCTAACTTTCACTCTTGTTTACTTCTCTCTCGTTCCAATGGAAGATGCTCAAAAAGGCAATCATCACCCCGTGCGTGGCAACTACGACGATTCATATGTGATATATGGCTGTTTCTGCGGATTACTGTGCTCAATGCTCGCTGTCGTTTAGCTTTAGCAACATTAGCATGCAAGTGGATTAACCTTTAGCCCATCTAACTAACGCGATGCTTAAAATCAATATTGTGCGCTTGCTCTTTGCATAACGTATGGCAGCGGAGTGTGCTTGCTCTTAAAAACTGTTACAATCACATACATATTACGTGTACATTAATATTTGAATCCTGTGGTGTACATTTTCTATCCTCTACTTGGTGGTGGTACACCACTAGATTAGATAGCGGAAAGGTTGGGCAGCTACTCGAAAATCACCATTTGTAGACATACAGCAAGCAATTAACAAAGAGACGATCACATCTCCCCATTAATACTTACGAGGCATTGTCATTTCACCTCGACAGGACTGTACCAGACTTTGGATGGAGTCAGCATCCCGTTTGTCTTTTTGTGCCGTCACAAGTGACTGCATGTTGACGCATCAGTGGGACCACAGACAGGACAACAATGGTCAAGTACTTTACTACCAAATGTGACATCAACAGCGCCTGGGATCATGTCGTGTCAGCGTTTTGTCAGCGCTATCCCAACCCCTTCAGGTAACACAAGATCCGTCGCATTAAGTCACGTGTGTACGTTTAAGCGCTTAAAGCGTCATTTTTGTTGTCCAGCACTCACGTTCTCACGGAGGACGTCGTGTACCGCGAAGTGACCACAGACCACAGGCTCCTCTCCAGACGTCTGCTCACCAAGACCAACCGGCTGCCTCGATGGGCCGAGCGCTTCTTCCCTGCTGGAATGTCGCGCTCCGTGTACATTGTGGAGGACTCCATCGTGGACCCAATCAGCCGCAATCTGACAACCTATACCTGGAACCTCAACCACACAACTCTCATGGTCAGAAGACCTTTCTTGCTTTGAATGCAAGATCTGCGTTAACATTGTAGAACAACTTCATCCATTTGTCAATTTAAAATGTGTCCCAGACACACTGGGGAAAAAAAAGTTTAAAAAATTCGGCAAATCAAATGAAGAAAATAAAAACAAGAGTGATTTTATATTCCGCAAGCCTCCTCGCTGCCCATCTTCAAAAGCTTCGTCAAAATTCACTTGTATTTTTTGGCATTCGACTCGGCATGACTTAGATTTGTTCTTGGTTTTACTGTTTGGTGCTTTCTACCGTCTTTATTACCGATTTGTTTGACTGTTTATTGTATATGTTAAATTGCTCCATGTTCAGCACTTTGTATGCAGCGATGGCTGTTTGAAAGTGCTCTATAAATACAGTTGAGTTGAGCCGAGTTAAAAAATTACTCCTCTGCCATACCAAAGAAGGAAGGTCAGTGGTTTGCTTATTGTCGTTGACTTAATTGCACAATACTTATTGTGACCTTGTTTTAATGTTTCACTCAACAAAATACCGGAACAACAAAGATAAATTATTTTGTTTTTGTTGTACAGTATACTCAAATCATTTGGGTTTCATGTCAAAAGATGAGTATGAGACAAACGTTCAGAACTCTAGCTTTTATACAATGGTATTTACATCTAGATGTGGTTTTTTTGTCTTTTCAATTGAGCAGAATTATAGGAACGGAGATTGTTAAATTAACTTAAAGTGACTAACATTTAATTTTAAGTGGCATAACCCTCAATTGCATCAAGCCTGCGACCCTTTTGACTTCAGTAGAATGTCGTATTCTTCAGTTGAAATGCTTTTCCAAGCCTTTACTGCTGCCCTTTTCAGTTCTGGACTTTTTTTTTTTATTTCAGTAACATTTGAATTTCAACAGTCATATCTAGTTCTCAAGTTAATTAACTTCCATGAAACTTGACATGTGAAAAACCTTATCTTACAGGGAAGATTTCCAATAGTGGCCTCTAGGTGGCAGTAATTGCCTTTTTTACAGGTGCATGTCAAAAGTGTTTTGTCGGACTTGTCTTTTTCTGTGTTCCCTCACCAGTCCGTGGAGGAGCGATGTGTTTTCCGAGACTCGGCAGAACAGCCGGGCGTCACCCAGCTGAAACGAGAGGCCTGGATCACCTCCGGCATTTACGGCTTCTCCAGACCCATCCAGGTGCCTCCGTGTCTTTGTGTCCCTTTTATTTACAGCGAGGTCATAAGCACGTGCATAAAACTCCACATCTTATTTGGATTGTTGACACGCAGTCAATGGGTTTGTGCAAGAAAGTCCAAGTGAATTGTTCTCCGCGGGAGCATAACAATCCTTCAGACGTTCAAAACAGGAAGTTGTGTCCTTCATATCTGTCTTCCATGTAAAGCCATTTCCTGTTTCCCCCCCCCCCCCTGTCCGCTGCACTCAGGAGTTTGGATTGGCGCGCTTCAAAAGCAACCAAGTGAGAGCCATGAAAGGACTGGAATACGCACTTTCGAACCTTCAAGGTGGGTCCGCACAAGGAAATGCAGTTAAAAAAACAACACACGGCGTCTAATTGGGAAACATTACTGGAGGAAGAGCTCCTCGTTCGTCCAGTGAGAATCACTTCTTGATGGGACCGCTACACAGACCAAAAAATTTTTTTAATTTAATTTTTAATCTGCAGTCCTCAATGGACCTGCTCAAAAGTAACACAAAATATTTCCTTGTATTGTGAATGAGGAACTGATATGCCAGATCAGCGAGCTTATACTGTGTCGTTATAAGAAGCTGGATTTCGCCTGCACTTCCAAGTGCCCAACTTGGATCGATTGCATCCTGATTTGAAGGGGATAATATGATTTGCGCCCACTTGCGCATCTTGGTATTTTCAATCGACGTATTGGGCACCCCTGCCTTAAAATCAGAGGTAATTCGCTTAGCGCCGTTGTTTGCACATGATAAGAAAACCTTTATTAGTCTCACGATTGAGCGGTGATTCAGCCATCTGATTGGTTGCCCTCTATGTCAATCAAGTAACGGGATTGATGATAGGCCGACGTAGTGCGTTCTGTGTGTTTAGCGCCGTTGTTTAAATGACATTGCCACCGCCGAGGCGTTTTCGACGCTTGTCGTGTGAAAGCCTTGAACCAGCCAAAGAGCCGCATGCGGCTCGCGAGCCACGGGCTGGCCACCCCTGTCCTAAAGTGTTTGAGACCATTTGAATGTGTCTGGTGTTTCTAAACTTTTGGCTGGGACTGCATAAGTAAAATGACAACAAAAATCTCACTGCGTCATACCCTTTCGAACTGGCCCGTACCATAAAGGGCAAATAGAGGCTCACCTCCGTAAAGCAACCCACCAGTTTCCTGCCTAGACGGGCTGCTGTGGGGAAGTTACGGAATCACAAGTTGTACACTCTTGACTGGTCACCAGCCAAATGTGTAAAACATGCGTTATCGACAAATACAAATTCACATTTATGGATAAGTTGACAGTCTTCTGTCAACCCACTATGCACATTTTTGGTATTTATTGTCTTTACAAAAAGGAAGAAGGTTTGTTTGATGTGACCAAATGACAAGGAACACCACACAAAACAAACTGCATGTTGTGTGCGGCGCCAATGCGTCATCGCTGTTGTGTGATTCTGTCCCACCGCCGCCTCCGTCGACGCCACCTTCAGACGTCGGCCTCGGGCCGAGCGTGCTGGTGAGTACACGAGTGGCAAAGCCGGTCATGACATGAGGTACACCGGCACCATCGATGACAAGAGATGCCAGGATGTTTCGGGTGGCTGAATGTGAGGAACTACCACTGACCTGAAGAGATGCAGCCGGCTCGTGTAGAGAGATCAGGATTTTGTGGGGGGGGTTCCTACGTTCAAAATTGCGTGGCGGCCTCCTCCAGCGAGTTTTGTGCCGCCCCCAGCCAGACCGGTTTGATTTAGCTCAACACGGCGTGAGGCACCAGCTGTGCTAATTGAGGGATCGATGTCCCTCTGCGGCAACTTTGTATTTTAACCGCAGTTTGCTATGTCAACAGCAGTGCGCAGGAACGACCTGAAGCAACGGCTCATGTTCTCCTCCATCGAGTTCCGGTGCGCCTCTTCGTCCTGCGTACGCGCACGTTAAGTGCCGATCCAAAATGTGCCGCAAACTCGGGATGCGTGACAAATATCGCAAAGACGACGTCTTGTCGAGGGAGGCGGGGGTCACAGGTACGACGGCGTTCTGAAAGCCAACGACGGTAAAGCGCAAACCTTTCGCCAGAGTGAAGGCAAAGGCTCAAACCAAGCGATCTCATTTCACCAATGACGTTGCGCTCGCTTGATGACAAACCTTTCCACATCAATGACTTTTGTGAGATACTAAATCATTTGCCGCGTACGGTTTAGACTTCGGAGCCGCCGCTAACTTTGAAAAACAGGAGGTGTCGTGCTTCTGCATATCCTGACAGAAGGAAATAAGGACACGAGCCACACTTCTGATTTATGGCCGGGTGACGTGAGCCCTGTTAGCTTTGCTCGAATGACTTTTTTTTTTTTAAATACAGTAAACACACTGCACTTTTACACCTTGCAATACTTGTGAGTGCACTTTCTGAAACCTTCCCCAGGAGTTTGTGGACTCTAAGAAGAGGCCTTCATCGTGCAACTTGTAATAAATGAATGCATGAACATGATCATAGTCATAGTCTCATTGGAAGTCTTAACGTTATGTTTCCTGTAAAAGATATTGAATCTGTTGAATTTACAGAACACATGCACGTCATGCCGCATAGTCAGGATGGTTACTATCCCCCAATCCCAATCCCTGCCTCAATTTGAGCCAGGAAAAAACCCGGACAGTCAAAAGCGTTGTTAAAAAACCGCGACGTATAACGTGAACATTTTCTCTTCAATGCAAGCTCTCGCAATGGATGTCATTCGACAGTGCGGGTGGAGCTCATGTCGTGGCTTCCGGATGTCCACTGGGTTGACATGTAGCAGAGGAGTTGGTGGTGTGCGTGCATGCAGAGGAAAAGCTTTGACGAGTGAGCGATTAGTACTAGTGCAGGGGTGTCAAACTCATTTTTTGTCGCGGGCCACTTCGGAGTTACGGCTTCCATCGGAAGGCCGATGCAAAATCTCAACGTTATTTATTACCCGTGACAGTTTGACATTATGGTACAGATTTCAGCAAGGACCATGAAAGTTGACGCACATGATTTGCTCCCGCGGGCCACATAAAATGACATGGCGGGCCGGATCTGGCCCCCAGGCCTTGACTTTGACACCTGTGTTCTAGTGAGTACAAGTAGGTAGTTTCACACAGCATTTTTTGGACGGCGCAAACGTGAATGTGAGGATATTTCCTAACCGTCAAGTCAAATGTTCGATGCGAGGAGGCGGCCAGTGAAGGGCAGCGCAGTCAACCACAATTTCAATCACAATTTTATTTTATTTTTGTCATTCATCCACTGTGTATTAGACACTGTGCAAAACACTCGAAATAAAAGCGCGTGTCGGGGTAGTCCAGTGAAACATCCCTGTGAAATGTCATCGCCAATTCATTCATACTGCTGGGTCAAAAGTAACCCAAAATTGGATGATATAGCTCACCCAGTGCTAGCCAATGCTAATTTATTGGGTCGAGGATTTCACATTGGGTCAAGGTTTTGAAACAATGAAGTGTAAACCCCACACACACACACACACACTTATGAGTTACAGCGAGCAAAAAAGCGGGTGAGCCAGTTGTCACTATAGCTGTGGTGACGAATCATGCTAATTTCATCGCTGACATTTTCAAGGAACATTGAATTTACTTAAACATAGTCAGGGATGGCTCCAGGTTTTTTTTTTCTCTTCCAGCGCTAAAGTGGCTTGACTGATACACGGGGGGGGGGGGGGGGGAGATGTTCTAAATATATTTTTGAATATCAAATAAGATGCTGGAGGGGCTTAACTGAGGATACACAGATTTCTGACGGGGGTGTCGCACCCCTAGCCCCGGTGTAGTGCCTGATCTGCATTCCATTTATTTATTTAAGAAGCTAGTGACGAGAGCACATGTGACCAATATTTCCTGACACGTAGCTAAATTGTATGTGTGAATTTGGTATTCCTCTGTATTATTCTGAAAAACAAATACATGTTTTTTTGAACTAGCTTTTTGGGACCCAACCAAAGTGGGTACCCGATCTGTTGTAGCGGCATGTTGTCCAATATGGAGGGTGCTTCCAGGTCAGGTCAGACATGAATAGAATGCAACGTGTCTGAAACTGGCGTCAAAGTCACACCCAGCGTTTTTGGTTTTGTGCATTTGCGTGTACGCAGGAGAGACGCCGCAACGGCTTCTCCGGGGATCGGTGAAGGAAACCTCCGACGTGGTGAAAGGAGCCCCCCAGAGCCTGGCCTCTACTGCTTCGACCACGCAGAACCCTCAGCATTACGTCTGACGGAGGAGCGATTGAAGGATCACAGAACTTCTCTTCTCCTTCATCGTCATCCAGTTTGAAGGGTCTGGAAGGTTTGGACCAGCAACGCATTTCACCGCGGCGACCATCATTTCAGCACAGTATCATAAGCTACTATTTTCTCTTTTGATGGTGAATGATCATATTCTTCGTTCGTACTTTGTGATATTGTTTCCCCACTTTTGAATGTCTTAAAAAAAACACATTTGATGTCACAAAAGCATGCGGCGACGGCAATCAACCCGCATGCAAAGTCGTTTGCTCATTATTTACTTACGCCTGAAAAAAACACTCGCCGAGTGGGTGTGCAAGGCTGGAATCCTGTTTACACAGCACAAGAAAAAAAGTGAAAAATGATGCACACGGGCGACGGTCCTGGTGCATCGAGGCCTGCTGATGTCATTACGATGGCACATATCAATGACTGCAAAGCTATAAACGTCACAGGCAAAATTGTTGCTGGTTATGACCGGTTTTGCCAATTAATTATGTTTGTGTAGGCTATTTAGGGTATTGAGAATCTACTGTCGATCGACTCGGTCTTTTCTTTCATATCGCCCTTTAAATAAAAGTGGGTTATTTTTGTAGGCTTCGTGTGGGAGCTGAAATGCTTTAAAAATGCTGGAATTTCAATGTTGGTCAATGTTTAAAAAGGTGTTCAGTTTTTCACAAGGATTAATGTCATGTATTTCTTTCGCAGTAAAAAAGAAATTGAATAAAATGTGCATACATATGTGTTTTCCTTACATTCCCTACACAGGACTTAAATTATATAACACTGATGGAAAACGTCATTTTACAAGATTTGTTTTTTAAAGGACCTTTTCTATGAATAAAGGCATGGCAAAATAAGTTATATTGTGAGGGGAAACAATATAAAGTCACGGAAAATGACAATTTCAAACAAATCCGTGAGAAGTGAGCTGTGCAACCAAGTCTTGTGAGGAATGAAATTGGAATTTTTATGGAAGAATAGCCCAAAATATTCAACGAAAAAATCAAATTGACACCAAGGCAATAATGAAGCGAGGCGACGTTTTAAGTATAAAACATTGTAATTATATCACAATGAGAACGTACACATTATACCTTCAAGTGTTTGCTCAAATGTAGCCAGCACCAGGTACTCGTGCACACGCACACACTCGCGCGCACACAGTCAATCATGCATCCACGCACACACACACGCACACAAACGTTTTATAACATTTCATTGAACGCATAATACACATCTGCTATCAGGAACATCCTCACAGGTCTCTGGCACAGAACGCTACCCCGACTAGCCAGCCGCCGAAACACTCCTACGGACGAGTGAACTGCCAGTGCGGAGTCAACAATTTGGGACTCGGCGAAGTCGTTTGAGCGGAGAACGAAGTTTTTTGAATGTATCCGTCGGGCGAGCATATCTGGTCAAACATCAAGTAAATGCAAAGCATTTCTGTTCCTACGTGTTTTGCCAAACGCGTTCAACCAAATTTTACGAAATGCATTCCAACAATTATATCGTTACGTTAAAAGGTTTTATGAGGACGTTCGAATGACTTCGCCAAGTCGTCCAGTCGACTTTGCACGACGTTTGAGCGGCAATAGTTCACTCAAAAAGGTTTGCTCCACTTTGGCGGTTTTATATGGAAGCGTGGAATCAAAATTTTTTGACCGGAAAATACATTAGAACGCACTTGCGAATAAATACGTTCGAACGTAGTTGCAGGCTAAATGCTAGCATGTTGCCATAATGCTATGATGCGCATTTTTTTCTTTTTAGCATTTGGCCAGTGCGTTCAAAAATTAAATAAGCGTTCGGTTCATAGTTTCACGGTTGTCTGTAGGGCCGGATTCCTGTTCAGCATGTTTTCACATAATGCATGCGCAAGTCAATACCCCACGGGATTGTGGGAAAATTCTACGTTTGTAGCATTTAGCCTACAAGTACGTTCAAACGTACTTGCCGGTCAACATTTTTTTTTAAATGCCACGCTGGCAGCTCCAAGCTTCCATAGTTTTTCGCGCTCGTGCGCGCACACCCCGTCTCCTCTTCGGTGTCCTCTGTTCATATTTCAATCTACTCGAAAGGCAGCTCCCCTTTAAAGCTACGCAGAATTACAAACATTTGACAAGCTACTCGAGCACAGCGAGGGTGTTCAAAAGTGACTTTTGTATTTGGCAGGAATATTGATTTTTGACAGCACGGTGCACAGGAGACAACGAATGTTCGTCATCGGGGTCACACTGTGTTTTGCGTTCAATCTCTGTGCAAGAGCGACACCACACCAAGCCGTCACAGCTTCCAATTTGCATTTCCAAGCGGATACAGCGGAGAATCGCTGGCTGATTATGATATATGACATAATTTATATTTTTAAAATTAAATCACGCTAAGAAAATACTTTTTTTTTTAAACAAGGCACGTCGTTAAAAGGGTTTTCCCTCGCTGCTGACAATGGGGATCACACATTTTAAAAAGATGAGTTTCATGTCGTACTTTTACAACTTGTCGTCCTAATATTCTGACTGCTGTGATAAAACTGCAATTAAGTTTATTTAATACAATTGCTTTTTTTTGTCAGAATTCCCTCTCCAAACTTTACAAGAAAATTCCCTAAAAATAATTTTTTTTTCTTGCAATGCTTTTGGTCCTACAATTTAGAATAGATTTTCCTCATAACATTTTAACTTGAAACAACACAGGATATTTCTTCAGCATAATTTTAGGACTTTTTGAACAAAAAAATTTTTTTTTCTTTTATCTTGCCTGTGGCAATTGTCTTTGGCAAACAATCGCCACTGAATCATCTTGGTCTAATGGTCTTATCTCACATGTGGCCCACAAATCGCCTCGCTCACTCCATCCTCATCCCGACAGGCAGGTTCTGTGCAAGAGATCATTTTTTTTATGCCATTAATATGCCTTTTTTATCAAAGTGTATCGCTGCCACATGAAAAAAAAGGCTCAGTATTTATTACAAAGAATCTGAAAATATGCTCCTTCTGGTGTGCGCACCTTGACCACCTGGGGGCAGTGTAAGACAGACAGACAGATGGCTGCACTGAGGTGTAATGAAGAATCCCACTTAAGTTCTCGGCATTCCTCGCATCTTTGCAGCAGCCAATGATACTGCGATGCCACGTATCTCACGATTCATAGTAATGTATCATACGCTTCGAGCTCATCAGTACGCCACTAATATTGGACGTCCTACCCAGAGGATAAAGAATACATGATTACTGTTGTGTTGTCAGGCATACAGTTGCTGAAACATTTGTGTTTAATCTGTTTTGTAAAGGATTAAAGCACAGCAACATAGATGCTAATTAGCTTTAGCATTAAGTTAGCGAGGCCTTTTGGCAGTTGTTTGGCTGCTTTCCAACCACAGGGTGTAAGTGTCTTTGTTTTTAGTTGAACTGTTAACCAGAACTGGGTTACCAGCTAGAAGCCTCTTCTTTTTTTTTGGGGGGGGGGGTTGCTGACTATTTGGCAAAGTGCTACAAATTGTGACATCAGTTGAACTGAACTCACTGCCACCATACAGATAATAAAAGAAGAATTGAGACGATACAATGGGACAGGTGAGCCTGAGACCGGGGGTCCAAGAGACGGCTGCTTAAGGTCTATATCAGCGAACAATGACAGGTCGAGATTCAGAAATCTCCCTCTCTACTGCTTTGTTGTGTCAATTATTTAAGAGGCAATCGCTTTACTCATCCATTGTGCTTGTTTCTGCTTGAATGGCGGGAGGTCTTTCTGGTTTAGAAACTCCACAGATTACCACAAACGTTTCATATCATGATTTGATACTGAGCCTTTTTTTTGTGTGTGTGTATGTGTGGCAACAATCCACAAGCAAACTTTTTTAAACTAACAGACTAAAAAGAACACTACAAACAGTCATGTTTAAATTCTCGACATGAATGTAAACCGTCAAAGACGACAAAAAACAAAAAAAAAAACAGCTTTTTTTTGTTTGTTTCTTTCATTTAAATCTCTTTTTTTTTTCTTGGCCCTCCTGCAGTGTTTGAAGAGTGCAGATAGGAGGTCGTCAAGAGTTGGTCATCATTAAATGCACCACAGAGTCATAAGCGAAAAAAATATATAAAAAAAAACACCTGCTTGTCTTCCAAGAGAAAACGCAAGTGAAAAAAACAAAACTAAACAAAGAACAAAAAAAAAACAACCCTGGCCGCCCTTGCTAAATGCACACGATGGTCATATTGCTGTGTCAGCGTGGAAGCTAACAAACAAACAGAAACAAACAAACACTGATGTTGAGACGTCGGGGAGACTATCACGCCGCAAAGCTGCCATTGGATCAATTATTCTTTAAAATCGCTCCGCTCCCGGCCACGCCCGCTCAACTAACACAAAGTCTTTGAAAACAAAACAAAACCAAAAAAATAAATTCGCATAAAACAAGCTTCAAGCCTGAAAGGTTCCAGCCCCCGGTGGTGACCATTTTTAGGGGGGCCGACGAGAAGCTGCCGTGGGGCGTTACCAGTGTGGAGGGTGGGAGCGACAAGGGTCGGAGGTCGTGGGGGCGGGGTGGGGTGCACGGACCTTTTTGGCACGCCCCCTGCTGGTTGGAAGTGTTTGTGGTTGATGTTTGGAGTGGATGGGTGAGAGGGGGGCAGTGGCAGGGGAGGCAACCTGAGTGGGGGACCGGGCTTTGGGGGCAGGGGCGGGGTCAAGGCCGGGGACGGGGTCACCAAGGCACAGAACACAGCAGGAGAGTCTGCCCCCTTCCACAAGTCTCTCTCGACATCGATCCATCTTTCCATGACAAAACAAAGCGATACATACACGCAGCGGCCACTACATTAGGTACACCTGCACAATCTAAGGAGACTGCATCCATGAGTTGGCCTTTACAGAGATAATAACTCTCAGTCGCCGGCGGTTTTTATGAAGCCCGATTGCACAGTATAATGTTGGGAAACTTTGGAGTTGTAATAGTACAAGAAAAACGGCATTTGAATCTGACATTTTAAGTGTGTGACGTCATTTTTTTAGGGGGTTGGGGGGTCAATTTAGAAGAAAACTCAGGGAGGGAAAAAGTTAAAAATGACAAGAAAAAAAGTCCCAAATTTATTAGAATTTCTGTTCAATGTTTGGAAAAGGTCATAACATAATTTGTTGTGAATTTTCTTTTCATATCATGAGAGTCATTTATAGCCCAATTCTGAAGAGAGAAAAGGGATGTGTTTTTTTATGGAACTAAACGAGATAAGCGATCATAAAAACGTTAAATTTTATGGGACAAACAAAAAGTCCGTACAAGAAATTTTGAGCCATTTCACCAAATAAAACCACTTGGAACAGCATTATCATCTCTGTAAAGGCATTTGTATTGTATTTGTGTATACATCCATACCGAGTCAGTTTTGCATATTATATATACAAACATTTGTATGTACCGTATTTTCCACACTAAAAGGCGCACTGGATTATGAGGCGCACCTTCAATGAATAGCCTATTTTGTAATTTTTTTTTCATCTATTGGACACACCCCATTATAAGACGCAATCTACAATGCATCCACTAGATAGAGCTACGCTCAAGGAAATGCCAACATTACACTACACGACACAACACCCTGATTTATATAGCGTTGATCAGATGTCAGTAAAACTTATTGAATAAAGCAGCGACACAGTTCACTTAACCAACAGCAAGTTATAACATTGACTCGTTAAAGTTGAACTCTCTTGCCGCTGCTCTATTTCCGTGTTCAACTGCGAAACCGATCGCCTTAAGTTTGAACTCTGCTTTGTAAGCGTGTCTCTAGCAAGGAGCCATTTTGGGGTTGACATATTACCGTAATAACCACACACAAGACGCATCGGATTTTAAGGTGTGCTGTGCGCTTTTAAGAAAATGGAAGGCTTTCAAGTGCACCTTTTAGTGCGGAAAATATGGTATGTGCACACACAGACACAAAAAAGTGAGTGTGTGTATATATTTTGTCGATATGTAAATATATATATATATATATATATATATATATATATATATATATATATATATATATATATATATATATATATATATATATATATATATATATATATATATAGAAACTCACTTTTGTTTTAAAAGAGCACATGTAGGAAAATAGAATACAAAATGTAATGCAAGAAATAGACTACACTGGCGAATATAGTGATTTTTTTTTGTGTGGGTTTGAAATATTTTGAGCCTTTTATGTCTTTTTTTGTTATTTTATTTATACATTTTTTTAATAAGGCCTAACATAATGGACCTTTTTTTTTTTTCGCAAAGATGTCGCCTGAAGTGGCCAACAGAAGCGCCTCGTCCGTCAACAGTGACTGTCGTTTGTAACCTTCACGTAGGTTAGGAAAAAGATTGTTCTTACAAATGTGAGTACTGTGAAGCAAAAAAAAAACCATGGGAGTTGGCCATCTTGAGGGGATGTTCAACACAGAGCTGCTGCAGAGGAATTCCGATTCTGACATTTTGGTGGTTTGACATTAAGAAAAAAAAAAAAACTGAGGCGCAAGTCTCCGGTGGCGCCTCGCGGTCCCGCAGGAACCTTTTGAAACACTCGGGAGGAAGCACCCTCCTCCTGCATGCTCTGCTACATCGCTTCGCTACTGAGCAAATAGAGTTGCGAAAAGGCCATAGTAGTCCATCCACACCATAGGGTGTTATAGTGTAGTGGTCAGTAGTGTGGAATAGTGGTGAGGCAAAAAAAAAAAAAAAAAAAGGGGGGGGGTGGGGACAATAAATAATAATCAAATTGCTCATGTTCTCTGCGGCAGTTCTTTTTGAACTTTTTTTTTTTAAAACACGCTACTATTATTTTGAACACAGCTTAAGCTTCTATGATGAATAGGCAGTATACAAAAGAAACGCTATTTCATGGAAACTTGTGGTGCCGGTGCACCGCATTTTCCGTTGTTTCATTGTTAGAACCAGGCCAACTGGTTCTCCTTCCCCAATCCGGTGCTAAGACAAAAATGTTTCCTGATTCTGGCGTGGGAAAACTATTGATCTTTTCCTCACCCACAAGTGTCTTGACTATTGCTTGTACTGTGTGGCGTGGCAGGCTAATGAGGTCCTAGTTGTGTACAGACTGCGGAATCACCTGCGGAGGTGGTTTGCATACTTGAAGGCCTTTGTCTGCGTGTTATTGCCATGTGGAAATGACACGGAGCTTTTTTGTTGCGTTATTGTCTGAAACGCGCACACACACATACACGCACATTACACAGTGACTCCCAAATCCTGATGAACAAGTTAAAGCTATCCATCTCACCACAAAAGTCCCCCACTGCTGTGAGCCTGCAGCGACGCGGGCTAAAGGGCCGGTTGTTTGGGTGGGTACTTGCTTGACAGGTTGTTGATTTTTGTTATTTTTTGATTGGTTGCTTGGTCAGTTGGTTGGCTGTTTGTGCGAATTGATTGGCTGGCTGGCTGGCTGGCTGCTTGGTTGGTTGGTAAATTATTTGGACTTTTGGTTGTTTGGGACATGACACATGAGGGTGAAGTAGGGTCAGGGAGGGAGAGCTGCGTGGTGTTCATCGGGTACCGCCTTTGTGGACTGCTCTGATGTGGGTCGTAGTGGTGGTCTGGAGGTGAGGGCGGGTCGAAGAAGCTGTATCGTCTGGTCACGGGAGTCTAACAGTGGTGCGGCTGCAGTCTGTGGGAATGTGGCGCCGTGTAGCTGGTGTCGCTGGAGCTGCTCTGGAGGCTGTAGTGGTCCTCCTCCTCCTCTTCCTCCTCTTCCTCGGGGTCACTGAGGCTCCCCACGCTGTCGACCTCGACAGGGGTGAACTCCATACCCTCGATGTCCACCTCTGCACACACACAAGAAAAAAAAAAGAACGCAAACTCTTTAAGTGCATCTACCAATACACCATCACAATGCCAATAGGTTTGCCACGTAAAGTGAGGATTTGCCAAGGTGGGACTGAATGCTTTCTTAAATATGTTTCCACCTGCAAAAGACCAAAGAGGAAATCCACCACAGGAAGGGGCTTGAACCAGAAATTCCGATTTTTTTTTCCATACATATGTTTTAGGCGGACTGCAAAGTGGTTTTGGCATCACCTGAGGATAGGTTTGAGCCTAATTATCATATGGTTTTCCATTAAGATCACAGTGAGGTCCACCGGTCAGAGACTAGGCAGAGGAATGCAACTAAGTTGTTGAAACAAACAACATGGGGTTAGGGTTAGGGTTGGGTGTGGGTTAGGGTTGGGGTTGGGTTAGGTTAAGGTTTAGGGTTAGGGTCAGGGCTTAGGTATGGGGTTGGGGTTAGGGTTGTGGTTAGGGTTGGGCTCAGAGTTAGGGTTAGGGGGTTAGGGTTGCGGTTAGGGTTGGGGTTAGGCTCAGAGATAGGGTGAGGGGGTTAGGTTTAGGGTTCGGGGTTAGGGTGAGGGTCGGGTTAGCATTGGGGTTGGGGTTGGGTTAGGGTTAGGGTCTGAGTGGTTGGGTCTGAGTTAGGGTTGGGTTGGGGTTTAGGGTCAGGGTTAGGCTTAGGTTTTAGGGTTGGGGTTTAGGGGTTCGGGCTAGGGCTTAGAGTTGGGGTTAGGGGTTCGGGGGTTAGGATTAGGGGTTAGGGTTTAGGGTTAGGTTAGAATTTAGGTTTTAGGTTGGGGTTTAGGGTTAGGGTGAGGGCTTAGGGTGAGGGTTTAGGTGTGAACATGTGTGTCAGGCCTCTCTAGATCATGACCGAGTGGAAGAGCACATGGAGCTGCGGCTCAGACCGCGGTTTTGCTGAATGTACAACCAACACTGCTGCAAAAAAACTTTCTCTTCCAGCTTTATGTACAGTGTTGCTGGGTCATCTTTAATCTTCACACACAAAGTCGCTGTTCCTGGATTGCTCTACTGTACAGGTAATCTGCTTGTATTTCTGGCAGAATATCCACTGCTTATAGTAGTGAGGATGTTTTAGTCTTTGTACCAATTATTTAGATTCTTTGTGTGTGTGAGTGAGTGAGTGAGTGAGTGAGTGAGTGAGTGAGTGTGTGTGTGTGTGTGTGTGTGGGTGTGTGTGTGTGTGTGTGTGTGTGTGTGTCGGTCTACCCACACGGGGTATGTGAATTGTTGTCTCACTGTGTGAGTGATGAGGCTTATTTTCCACCATCCTCCATGCCAGTCAGCAAGTCCATCGGTCAGACACCCCCAGTGTTTGAAGCACAGCATTAATGTATCCTAGGTCAGCGTACCTTGCTCCGAGTCGGTGGAGATGGTGGAGCCCATGCTGTCAGTGCGAATGCGCTCCACAGAACCAGAGACTGAGAGTTGCTCGAGGCGGCGTTTGAGGTAGCGATGCTCTCTCTGCAGCTGCTCCTTCATGTTTAAAGCCTTCCTGTCCTGCTCTTCCAGCTTCTGCAAACATATACAGACAAAGGCCACTGATGTTGGATCCATGCTAATTTGCATCAGAAATGGAAGCGAAATTTCACTCAGGTACTCATCTCCTCATCTCATGCTTGTGATATTCAATGTAAGCTACTAACGACACAAGAGATACGACCGTACAAAAAAATTGTTGCCAGTTGAGCCACAAGTCGAACTCTCAGTTTAAGATGGTGACCGATAATATGAAAAATATTCAAGCAAGAAGAAAAAAAAAAACTCGGCAGAAAAACCAAA
>CAAKHF010022454.1:8547-42345 GCA_901007745.1 Hippocampus kuda | reverse complement strand
TTAAACTCAACACACACACACACACACACACACACACACACACACACACACACACACACACACACACACACACACACACACACACACACACACACACGCGCGAAAAACGTTTTGATCAGAGTAGAAGACAACATTATTTTCATCAGAGAAGAAAACAGCAGTCTCAATCTGTCACTGAGACAGACCCAACACAGCAGACGGTATCAATGCGTCAATGCTTCTTTATACCGAAATAAAGGAAAGACATGATATTTTGGTTATTTATAGCAGAGTATGGTATAATGTTAATGGTCTGGCCCACTTGACATCTACCGAGTCCGTATGTGGCCCACAATGTGAAATGAGTTTGACACCACTGGTCTATATGATACGAAGCAGTTAACTTTCCACATCAACATCAATAGACAGAACTGCATACACCAGAACTTGCTACAAAAAAAGCCAAAATGAGATTACCGGTGACAGTTGACAGACAGACAGACAGACAGTCCAACAGACTGCAGGCATACAGTTTGAAGTAAAGGAAATGAAAGCGTCCCAGTGAATGGGGAGGGGATGGTTGAGGCAAATACAAAGGAGTGGGATTTCTCGTGCGAGGGCTATCCTGGCCAAAGTTTCTCTATACATCAAAGGGCCGCTGCAAATAAAAGCACACTTGTCAGGAGCGAGCAAACTGCCTTCTTTGTGGCGTCGGGCAGCCAAATTCAGGCACACAAAGCCGTTGGATGTCCGACACTGCAAAGAAGACGCGGCATTCAGACGGCATGCTTTACACTCTCCGGTGGTTTGCTGCCTGCTTTTGTCTGCCCTGACCAGGGCAGAAAATATCACTGGATCAAAATCCTTTCAGGCCTTTTTACACACTGTTCAACGACTCCCGTTACACCTCCCTCCCCCTTACACTCCACTATTCTTTCTTCTCTGAAACAAAGTAAACTTGATGCAAGCAGATCATGCTGGCCCCAGGCCTTGTGCCCCAAAATGAGTCTTGAGTTCGTTCAATCTAAGAGCACTGTAGAATGGGCGGTCGGATTGATAGAGCATGGTTCCCTGTCGCCTCAGGCCGGAAGCTGTGAAGCGTGTTCTGCACGCTTCCAACAAGTGTCACCTGCATCTTTTACATGCGGCTGAAATAATTCACGGGAAGACAATAAACACAGGTCATACGAGGCACCTGACACACCCGCGATCCAGAAGACAGCTTCAATTTCTGCATGACTGAGGGTATAACGCAGGTCATCAATTATTTATAGAGCTTCATAAACAGATATCACATTTTTAGGACTGGCTGCAGTGTCACAACAGGTTTTTTTTTCTGTAGTTTCCTGGAGGGAAGCAGCCAGTGTCCATGCTTTCAGAAGAACCTGTTACACCATCTGTGCACACAAGAGGCTTAATGAACAAGACACATTGCACTTGCCGACACAAAAAGGAGAACAAGAAGAACTAACAAACATTTATTCTTTCCGACAGTCATAACTTGGCTATCACAGTCAAACACACAAAAACACAAACAAATATCAACATCGGCACTGACTGAAGAAGACAAGCATGGAAAGCCTGAGTGAACCTCAGCACCCCTCAACTGCGAGGACGCTAAGTGCGCGTATGTGCATACTCGTGCACAAAACAGTGAAAGGCTGGACACAATTTTTTACAAGATCTATCTATCAATCTGTCTGTCTGCCTTTCTGTCAATCAATCAAATAATCAATCAATCTTGGCCATTCCTTTCCACCGGTACAACTGTCCCCAGGAAATATATAAATGCGTGATGAAAATTAATGGTCAATCTTTTTTTTTCAGCAGTGGTCTGCACATTGATGTGATATCATAGTTAGTGAATAAAAGATTCAATTAGGGGCGGCGCGGTGGTCGACAGGTTAGCGTTTACACACACACACACACACACACACACACACACACACATATGTTTTGTGAGTGACCTCACCTCGGAGATGCCCACTGACACGGTAGGAGCAAGCGGAAGCGTCTGGTTGATTTGCTGCAAAATGTGTACAAAGGTCTGGATCTCTGCAAGGTTCTGTTAAGATCACACCACACAAAGACAAATGAGTTAAATGAGTTTTTTTGTTGTTGTTTTTGTTTCTCTAAAAGCCTATTACGTATGTTGCAATCCAACGGTAATTTAAGATGACTTTCCATCCTTTACCTGACATAATATGCTCGTAGTGCAGCGCTTCGGTACATCGTAATGATAATATTCAAGATTACATCGCCTTCAAATGTACCAGCAGGCAATGGCATAAAGGAAGAAAATGGCCCATAAAAATGTGTCCTGCATAATGTCAACGATTTAAGCAGTTCTGATGAATGAAAATGGGATTTGGATGGACCTTTCCTGTTTTGTTAAGTTATTTTGCAACTACTGCCCCATAAAATTGCATTTTACATCACAATAACACTTGGCTGATGTGTTTTGTGTTGTAATAAATCACCAGGAAGGAAGGAACTCTAAAGCCATGCGCACGGTTCAGGAAGGGCTAAGCATGCACACTTTATCAGCGAATTGGGACGGTATCTCAATATCTGCGGGCTTTACTGCATATCTATGTGAGATCATGCTGTATATGCTTGTATCATTGACCTTTCTGTGTCTCTCTCTGGTAGAGTTGATGTCATCTTGCAGGAACTGGGACTGGATCTGATACTCCAAATTTTTCAGCAGGGCACTGTCTGCCTCCTGCAGGGGAAGTTAATGGGACAGCACAGCAGAGGAAAAGAGCATAATCAAGAGGGAAAGCCATGGGTAAGTAGATTCGCAGAGCAGGGGCAACATGGCTGAGTTGATATTTTTAATGGGGAGACCTTGTGGGTGTCTTGAGGGCCATTGAAATCATTGAAAACAAAACAAAACAAAAAAAGACTTATTTTCTTTCAAGTAATCTAATTAAAACAATACTTTATGATAACATATATAATTTAACTATACATATTTATTTTAAAGTTTTAGGTTCAGAGAAATTATTTCTAATTTCATAAGCTTGAGAAAGTTTTTTTCAGATGTAATATGACTACTTAATGACACATTTAACCAGGGTAACATTTTATAACATTTGCACATTTGATTTTTCTTCTTCCTTTTTTCCTTTGTTTCTTTCTTTTCTACATATAATGTTTAGCTTTCAGTTTTTCTCCTCTAGGAAAATTCAGTTTAATTAAATTCCCGACTTCATAACTTAACAATTACAATTATCTATAATTTCATTCTGATTTCTATTTACAGTTTCAGATTTTTTTCATGTTATTATTGTTAAATAATAATTATTATTCTCGATAATATATACATCAACAATTCTTACAATGTGTGCATATTGGCTATTGGTCACATTGGGATTCGATTCCAATCAGCGCAGTACCTTGTTTAGCTGTTCCAATGTGCTCCGTAGTTGCTCTTGATAATCACATTCACTTCGGTATCTGGAAACAAACAAACAAACAAAATGATCAAATATGATATAATTTGTAAAAATGACAAGCATAATCAGTGATGATTAAACATCTTTCGTTCTAGAAAAGATACCAGATTGTTTTCTGGAAGCAAGGTGTTGGCATGTCATTGTTATGTGTGTTGCTTTGTCTGCCAAGTGACAAATCTCCCAATCACTTTTAAAGTGCCTCTTTCAGACTCAGTCAGCTGTAGAAGTGTGCAGAAAATTGCCCTTTGTTATATATTTTCACTGTCACGGTACAAAATGAATTTCTGTTGAAAGAAGAGAATCCCAAAGTGTCAATTTGGCGCTCTTTCATGAATACTTGATCAATTAATGACTTGGAGCAAAAAAAAAAAAAAAAAGGAATGTTGCTCATTTACAACTTTGTGTTAAGAACAACATTGGTGAGAAGGACTCCATTCAATGAAGGCCATCTCTCTTCACCATCCGACTAGAGCGCTCGGTATTCTTCTCAACTCATCGATTAGTGTGGAAACTGCCATTTGTTCTGTGGAACCAGGCAGAACTTTTCATGCGGCTCAATGAGAACGATGGCGGGTTTTGCAACGCTGCAAATGTCACTGCTACTGAAATTCCAGTGTGTTCCTCGTGGATTCTTTTTCTTGTCACGAGACATTTAGCTCCACAAAGGAAACTACTGTGTTTGTTTATTACAAAAAGGCGACCTCTGAAACAAAAGAAATTTTTTTTTTCCCTCCCCTTTTAAAAAATTCTCTTTGGTCATTGCATCGCAATACAACAGCACCGTTTACCTCTCGGTAGCTCTTTTCATACTCCCATCTTTTTGTTGGCGTTGCAGTACTCTGTGAAAGGTCAGACCTTTGCAATTCCTCTGAATGCGAAGGCACCGGTGCATGAAATAGCTGCGGTTGCAAAATGGTAAATGCCACATTTCTTGCGGAGCCCCTTAAGTTAAAGTTGGAAGTGTCCAACTTCAATCACACGTTTTATTTCAAATCTATTGCGGTGTTTTATGGAGACATAAAACTTCAAATAACTATTCAGTGACACATCTGTGAGCCGTGTTTCAGCTCATTTTTTTAGTTGACTTTTTCCACATGAAGGTAAACTGCCACACGGTTTGTCTTTCGCCAAAGGCGCTTCTACTCAAAAGCTTGTTTACCTGCCGGTTTAGTAGAAGCCCCTGTGGCTAAAGATGAAATGTGGCGGCGTTTACTTTCTGGACCTGGATTTGACACCGCTGTTCGGAGGATTTGCATTTTAGCCATGGCTAAATGCGAAAACAGTGCAGTGCACGATTTGGCGCTGATCCAAATTTGGATTTGGGAGAATTGGGTGTTCTTTCAACCTGATATCAGTTGGTGGAAATGGAAACTCAATTGCCTCCTGTTAGACTATTGGGTACAAACACCTTTCCCTCGCCCTCGAGGCTTAGCATTTTCTATCATTTCCTTTCTATCCTAAGCACATTTCAGTTCACCTTATCTCTAAAGGGGATATTAGCGGCGACCCCAGCCGCGGGCCGTTCTCTTACTTGCTGGTGAACTCATCCAGCATGCGGCTGGCGTCCCTCAGCTCTCTCTCCAGCTTGGCGTGGTCAGAGGTGAGCTCTCGGATCCTCTGCTTGTTGACTTCGATCTGCTCCTTGAACGTCTCCTCCAGGCCGCTGGCCTCCTCCATGCGCTGCAGAGTCTCCAGCTGCTTGCGGAACACGGCGTTGCGCTGCTCCAGGACCCGAGCCCGGTTGATGTAGCGGGCGAAGCGGCTGTTGAGCTCCTGGAGGTTCTCCCAGCCCTGGATGGCGGAGATGCCCGCCGAGTCCTCAAGTTCTTCGCGGAAGACATCCGAGTGCTCGTACTTTTCCTTGCGCACCTCCTTGCGCAGGTAGCTTGCCTTGAACATGCTGGTAGCTTTCTCTCCCTTGGACAGGTGGTATCCCTCAAAGTACTTGTGCTCTTCAGCTCTTTATTGTGTGAAAACTGGGGTGCTCACCCTTGGCTGTCTCATGCTAGACTAAACGCCACACAGCACTGGCTGGCGACGAAATACATCCCGGCACCTCCCCTCTGACGGTGACCACAACTCGTGAGCCTGGGGCCTTCCAGAGTTGATTGTTGTCTTTGTTGCGGGGATTTGAAAAGCCACGCTCGGTGATGACAAAGCAGAACAGCAAAAACACACACGCAATTATGCGCCACGCGAAAGCACTGGGTGGTTGCGCACAATTAGTGTGCTTCTTAGTCAGCTGCTTTGTAGATCCATGGATGGTGCAGGAGTTTGGATTTGAGCCCAATCGCAGGACAGAAGGGAAGTTTCGTGCATGACAGCTTGTTTGGATGCCAGTTTGTGCTACACGACTACAGTAAACGCTACGATGTGATGATGGAATGTTTCTTTTCATAATAGTTCTGCAAAACCAAGTGGAATGGATGACCCTTGGATTTCTTCAAAGGTGAACAGTAGATACCAGAATGTTAGAAAAATGTTCATGATTCGGTATTTCCCTTACTGAGGTTTATCTTTATATGATGCCATGTCATTTGAAACCTGTTTAAAAATCAGAATCCAGAACATTACAGCCCTACTCGTTACAGTTTTACAGTTTTTTACTATAGACACAGGATGCCCAGGAAATATCAAACCAGTGAGAGATCATAAATTGTGTCAGCACTTGTCAGAACGCAGCACTCTGATGAAAATTGCTATGCTGCATGAAGAACGGAACAGCAAAATACAACAGCGTAAGGGGGTCTCCGGGTTCGCCAAACTCGTCAGTTTTAGGCCGGAAGTGGCATCAAAACGCAAGTAAGTGGCATCAAAACGCACAGCGCACAATTGGACTGCGTCAGTTGAAAGGTTTTGAGATGGATAGAAATTATAGCATAGATTTGCCAAATAATTGATTATTCCAAATTTGTCAAATTGATCATTCCGAATTTGTCAATTGTTTTGATATCTGTCAGTCACAACGACAAGTATACGTTGTATAGTACGCTTTAGAAAAACAATTTAAGAATAAAAATACACGATTATTATTATTTTCAACATCCATATTCCTGTTACTGCTAATCTTGAGCCACAACAGGGTGATTGATTGAAGAAATCTGCCTACTTCCAATCCTTTTTTTTTTTTTATTTTCTCATAAAATACCAGAAAGCATTTGTTTCACTTTAAATCCAGATATATATTTCATTAATCCTCTTTCGATGTTGTTTCATAGCCTCGAACATTGTTGCCAATAAACTACTTCCAGCCTCTCGGAGGAAGCCTCACACAAGTTGTCTTGTGCATATTCGCCATGATATCCGTCTGCGACTTTGAGTCGATCAATCTTCTTTTGTTCCGAGGAGCTGTATCATTTCAGTACATGTTGGATCAGTGAAGTGCTCCTATGGATGAAAATGAAAGCCTGTTGTTTATGCTCTTGCTCAGGCCTTTTAGGCGGTCATGGCAGAGGCTAGAGAGAGATTGAGCAACTAGGCCCTGATGTTTCGGCGGCTTATAAAATCTAATTGGAACATTTCGAGGCGATTGTCGGATCTCTGGTGTTTTGGGAGTTGGATGTTATACTCTTCCCATTGCAGTTCCATTGAAGATTAGGCTTGCTTAATTCTCTTCGGCATCGTCAATCTTTTTTGCCTGCAGAACATCTCATATTCTTCTAGTTTGACTTTTTGGACTTATTGATTGTGTATCAAGTCAAGTATCAAGTACAACTTTATTGTCAAATGTGCTGTAACAGCACAGATGAAATTTCTTCCCTCTCACAACATACAACAAGAGGAGCCGCTGCGGGTGCCCGCGCCACCATCAAAAGAAAAGTGAACATAAAATGACAAAATAATACAAGACAACACATGAGACACAGACAATCTTAACCACTTTCCTGCATACGCTTTGTTGTCTGAAGCAGTTATATGAAAGAGGAGCGAATCAAAGTGTCCTTTTCACCGGCGGATCAAAGATGTCATGCTGCAATGTGCACACGTCTGCTACAAGTTAAATTTACCCAACGGTAGGACGGCCCAATGAAATGCTTCGAGAATATAAAAGATTCAGAAAGAGCAATTTTAAATAACGAAAGGTAAATACTGAAGGAAAAAAGGGGGTGTGAAGGAATACACAATACATAAGTATCATTAAAAAAAACAAAAAATGTTTCGTAAGTGTGTGCAGAGAGGGAGAGAGAGAGAGAAAGAGAGATTTATACACACACACACACACACACACACCCACACACACACGCACGCACGCACACACACACACACACACACACACACACACACACACACACACACACGCACACGCACACGCACGCGCACACACACTGCCTGGTGTGAACAGGCATCTCAAGACAATTGAGACTGTTGAGATTGTCAAAGGGAGAATAAAAGCAAGAGTGATCCTGGCTTTCCATCAAAACAAAGAATTGATCGCGGGAAGTCATCTGAGCTGCAGTCCGTCCTTGTTTGTCTGCTGTTCAGGATGGATGACCACAGAGATGTCTGCTTTCCAATCAAAACGCTCCCACCGCCGACAGTCAACTTGATGAGACTTTTTGAGCACTCGAAACTAAACAGCCACTCACACAGAATAAGTGACACATAATTTGATGCTGATTAAGTGTGAATAGCTGGATGTCCCCTCCCAAGTCTAGTGGTGGCGACTAATGCCACTTATGTAAAAGCAACTCCATATGAGAGATTAGCAGTTGTATGGAGAACATTTAACCCTTTCATGCACAAATAATGATAAATTGCAACCTGATAACCTGATAGGCTGTCCACTGTAGTAATGGCTGAAGAATGAAATAATAAAATAAAAATAAAAATTAAACAAAGCAAAATCCGACATTTCTTTTTTACTAGAAAGATGTAGTTGATTTTTTTTAAGCACAGCATTATTTGCAATGTATATATTTTTCATTGCCATAAAACTAGGAGGGCTCAAACACATCTTTATACCTCATGATTAAAACATTTCCCTGCTCTATGAGAAATTAATGTTTCACAAACCTTATTTTCTGTTTCGCTTCTTTGAGTTGTTAGTTGTACTTGATGAATGCATGTGTCAACAGTTGCCAGGAAAAAAACAAACAAACAGATTAGCAGCAATAGCTGGTGAACACTGCGAAAGATTTTGCTCCCATAATGCATCCTTCAAGGGTCAGTGGAGTGGAAAACACAATACGTGCAGTGACTCCTCATGGTCCACTTGTAGAGATGAGTCCAAATGAATGTTGATGCACTCTTCAGACGGGATGTGAACATCGCCTCTTATAGAGATGTCGGGCCTCATTTACCGACGTCTGAAAAAAAAAAAAAACGGGTAGAATATGTGCATTCACTCAAATAGCGCTGTTAGTGAGCATGTGCTGCGTGACAGAGATTATGGCGCGGCGGGTTCTTTGCACATCATATTTGTTGCGCATAATACGGTTTACCCTCTTCCAGTTTGTTGAACTTTGACATTCGTGCATTGATAATCTCAAGTAAACTGCTGAGTATGAGTCTAACGGACGATTGTTTTCATTCCACAAGCAACATAAACAATAGCATGACAACGGTCGTCCGAATTTGACAGCATTTTAAACAACCGCAGATTTCCCATTAACGCTTAAGAATGTTGGCACTGATTCATAGAATTCCTACTTTATTCTGGTGACTTTTTCGTGTGTGTGTGTGTGTGTGTGTGTGTGTGTGTGTGTTTGGGGGGGGGCAAATATCATTTTATTCTCGTTATTACTTTTCGCTGCTATTTTTTTTTATTTCCCAATGCACATAGCCTTAATGCTACTTAGTATACATGATCCACCTTAAATGTATATTTTATAAGGTAAAAAAAAAAAGAGCAACGATAGCTGGTGAACGCTGCGAAAGATTTTGCTGTCACAATGCATCCTTTTTTTCATCATGCATGTGCCCCATTGGGAAACAAGATTAAGGATATATGTATGAATGAGATGCAATACAAGAGCAGTGTCAAAGAATTCAGCTTCGCTACAAATAATGAGTCTTTCATCAAACTTTCATCATGGGGTTGGAGAAATGCTCATCATGAGAGGAGTCGAGAATTACATCCAACTGCAATAATAAACATATTACTGAATGTTTCTATCGTAGTAAAAGAAGCATTTCTTATCTTTAAAAAAATAGATATTCTGATGTAGCTCCTTGTAGTTGAGCTTCTTTTATGGCAAAAATCATGAAAAAAAATGCTGTCTAAAGCTTATCAAGCACAACTAAGTGCCAAAACAACAACACCAGCAGTCCTGGAAGATAGCTCGAACTTTTATGAGTTTCCAATTGTGCACAGAGAGAATTGGAAAGTAATCATGAAGCTTCCCTTGCATAATAATAATGACAAGTCGATAAAAAAAAACAAATGCATATTGATTAAGCGTACTATCCTGTGAAGGTGATTTGAAGGCGGCGGTAGCCTTTCAGTGCATACATCACCACCCTGGCTGACACTAATGGCTTTGCCACGCTAACCTTTTGGCACGCTCCCACTGGCTCCCCTCCCTCCCTCCTTCTCTCCTGCTCCCATCCCCTCCCATCTTCCTTTTCCCCACGGCGTCATCATCGGGGTGCTCATTTAAGGCGGCGGAGAAACAACTTTTTGTTGTCTCTTCTATGGAGGCGAGCGAGGAGGAGCGGAGCATGATTATGATTCTCGAGGACTTTATTTAAGCACTGGCCAATCTGAGAAGGCTCTTTAATTGCTCTACTAAGTGAACTGGATATTCCCTTGACCTTCTACATTATTTGCAGGTAAAATGGATATTCCATTACTTCATAATACACTTTTGTTATGTACCAACAGAATGACTTTTCCATTTTGTTTTAGTTGCCGGTAAATGGTTCCCATATTTTTGGTGATTTATAACATCTCAACATCATTCATGTCCTAGAGCAGAGGTGGGCATACTACGGCCCGCGGGCCGGATCCGGCCCATTGGTCTTGTTAATCCGGCCCGCCAAAGGTTGGTACACAATTAAGGTTCGATGTGAATGATTGAATTCATTTCATTTGGACTTGTAATGACAGGCATTTCAACGCCAGGTGGCGCATTGACTCCATCCAAAAAAAACCCCTTAAAACTAATGCTAAAACTAATAAAAACTAGAATCAAACATTTTTGAAATAGTGAAAATGATTGAAAAGCAATAAGCCTGCTCTAAAAGCCTAAATTAAAACTGAATGTTAAAAAAATGAAATAAAAGTAAATTTAATGAAATGTCCCAATCCATTACAACCCTGACAAGAAAAGAGGAAATAAAATGCTCAAATTCTGCCCAATTATCAGTTTGTGTGTACTCCTCCAGTATCGGTGAGGTCCCGAATTTGATGCGCTTACGAGACCACTTGATTTTTCCCTCCTCTCTCGAGCTCATTATCCTCGCAGTCTGCGCTGTATAATACGAGGTGACAAATGCGCTTTCTTGTTTTGATGTAGCTTAAAATGCCTTGAAACCTGACTGCGCTTAGTCTCGTGACACTGCCTTGCGATAAAGTTGACAAGGTTACAATAAATCGCATGGAGGCCATTTCTCGCTGTAGTGGCCGCAGCAAAAATTTCTAGCCATATTCATGGCCATTTTTTTTTCGGACTGCACCACCTGCCATCCTCGATAACCTGCTGAAGGACTCGGGCAGTGTAATTTATTTTCCATTGATATGAATCCTGACCAGGTGTTGAATAATGCATCCAACTTTGTCTTACAGGTTGTGGTGACTCTCCAAATATGATTCACCCTCTCCAAGGTACGGTCTTCAGGCAAATAGTATAGCAGTTAAGGTGTTTACAAGGAGTCTCTGCCTGGCTTCACCACAAAGACTCATCATATAGCCCCCCCCCCCCTAATTTTGAAAGTTCAAGTTGTTCCCAAACTGGTTCCGAACAAAATGGCGGAGTTAAACATCAGCCACCTGTTGACGGCTCCTTTTCCTGACAAATCGGATCATAACATTGACAACTACGACGTGGACTACGGCATTCCGCCCGATGAGATCCCTGACACTACACAGGGTTTGGCCTTCTACATGGCCACCATCATCATCGGCGTTGTCCTCGCATGCATCATGCTGGTATGCGGCTTGGGGAATTTCATTTTCATCGCTACGTTGGCGCGTTACAAGAAGCTGCGCAACCTCACTAACTTGCTCATCGCCAACTTGGCCATCTCGGACTTCCTCGTAGCGGTGGTGTGCTGTCCATTCCTTGTAGACTACTATGTGGTCAAACAGCTGTCGTGGGATCATGGGTTGGTGCTGTGCGCTTCGGTCAACTATCTACGCACCGTGTCGCTCTACGTGTCGACAAACGCCTTGCTCGCCATTGCAGTGGACAGGTAAGGGCTTAAGGTCATTTGTAAGCCAATCAAAATGCCTTACAGCACTTTATATACTCTCCATTCTATTGGATTTATCATATATTCAATGTTTTTGTATGCAGAACACAGGTAATACATATGTTTTGAACTTTTGTGTGGTGGCGACTGGATTTGAAATCACATGATGGGCCTAAAAGGATGTGTCTTCAATTTTGAAAACCAATGACTTTCTTGAAATTGTGTTTTCACTGAAGGTATGATATTATTGCGGCGTCAACAATGTGAAATCCATCAATAGTACTTTACAACAGAGATGCCATCTGAAGGAGTAAAAAACTGGTTCATGAAGCACCTTGAAGCTTCATTTTCCCATCAATAATGAGAACAACTATATAACTGTCACTCATCGTCTTACACATTAAACATACCGTACAACCAGTTAATGAAGTGAAATAGTAATTGCAGACCTGTCAATCAAAAATCCACCAAAAATACAGAGGCGGCGGCCCGGTGTTCCAGTGGTTAGCGTGTTGACCTCACAGTGCAGAGGTACCGGGTTCAATTCCAGCTCCGGCCTCCCTGTGTGGAGTTTGCATGTTCTCCTCGGGCCTGCGTGGGTTTTCTCCGGGTACTTCGGTTTCCTCCCAGCTGGGATAGCCCCCTGCACGTCCCGCGACCCTTGTGAGGATAAGCGGATCAGAAAATGGATGTATGGATGTCTCATTCACTTGAGCAGTGCAAAAGGAGAACCACATTCTCTGTGGTCCATTGCACAGAAGATTATGTTGATGTCATATTTGAACAAACAGCCGTCAATAACATATACTTTGAGAATGGAGGGCAATCCGGCTGCGCTGATTCAATGGTGCGTGCCGGCTGACTGCGGAGAGCAAAACCGTGAAACAAATGTTTGTGCCATTTAGAATGTTTGTATCGCATGAGGTGCTGGTATCATTTTAGTCACAGTCAGCTACTTCAAATTATATTGAACCAACTTCTTCATCTCTAGCGTACTATGAACAACCCCCATTTAATGTCTTTGTAGAGCCACTTTCACTAATCGTTTACATGAGCGACTATCATGCAGCCGCTCAGTGACCATAGGAATGAGTCATTGTCTGTTTAGAGCTACAAAAACCAAAACCAAAAAAAAAAACCCCGATGTGCTCTATTGACTGGCAATCAATCCAGGGAGTACACTGCCTTTGCCACAAAATCAGATAAGATAAGCCCCTAGATCGGCCATCAGCCAGAACTGGATAAGTGGTCAACAGTGGTTCACCAAAAAGATAGTTTGCTAAATCTTTTTACTCCAACAAACAACAAATGATTGAAGAAATTAAGAACCAATAGAATGATTAATTAAATGACAATTCCTGAACAACAAAAAAAGGAAAAGAGATTGGACTAAACTTCTGTCCATTGCCTCTGTAGCATGTCAATAATCTATCCATCCATCCAATGATCTACATTCAATTTCTGATGAAATTGAATGTAGATCAATGGAGTCCTGATGAAGAGAAATTTCCGTTTCTCTTCATCAGGGTTGCAAGGAGCTCGAGCTATCCCAAAATGTTGGTCTCTCCAATTGGGAGATTGACCCGATCGACTGCCTCATCAACTTGATGTTGTCTATGTTCTCAGGTACATGGCCATCGTTCATCCTCTGAAGCCTCGAATGAAGTACGAAACCGCCTACTGCCTGATAACTGGAGTCTGGATTATTCCCATTCTCATTTCAATTCCCTCGGCTTACTATGCCTCGCAAACCATGTACCCTCACGGAGGCATCACGACGACCACTCACAAAGTCTTCTGCGCTCAAATCTGGCCTGTGGACCAACAGGCCTACTACCGCTCCTACTTTTTGCTGGTATTCGCCGTGGAGTTTGTCGGACCCGTGGTTGTCATGGCGATGTGTTATACTCAAATTTCCCGCGAGCTCTGGTTCAAGAATGTGCCTGGTTTCCAGACGGAGCAGATAAGAAAGCGACTGCGCTGTCGCCGCAAAACTGTGATGGTCCTGATTGGGATATTAATGGCATACATCCTGTGCTGGGCTCCGTACTACGGCTTCACGATCCTGCGGGACTTCCACCCGACGCTAATTTCCCGTGAGAAGAACTCACTGGTGGTCTTCTACATCATCGAATGCCTTGCAATGAGCAACAGCATGATCAATACCATCTGCTTTGTCAGCGTCAAGAACAACACGGTCACGTATCTGAAGAAGATTGTGCTGGTACGATGGAGGTCAACTTACGCCCCCACTAGGACTGCGGATGAACTCGATTTAAGGACCTCGTCCTTGCCTGTCACAGAGGAAATTGAATGCATTCATCTGAGGTAAACACGGCCATTAAAATCTGGATTGCTAATGTGAAGAATGGACTTGGAATCAATGAGGATGCTCAATTACATTTCACGGGTTTTATTTACTGTAATGCGAAAGCATACGAGGTGACAAATGCAGCATAGATTTCAGACAAAACAAGGAATGGAAAAACAAATTAGTTCAGAGCAAATCGCACGAAAGCTTTGGCATAACTGCTGCTATTCCTGACGTGATGTGCTCTGAAAAACAGCAAATCCTGTTTACAGCAATGTTTGCAAATATGACGAACAAACAGGTCAGAACGTGGGATGTTTAAGTTCTGGCATACATAGTATGACGATTTTTTTTTTGTTTTTTTTTAACATTCAAAATACGTTGGTTTTCCTGCTTATTTCGAGCACGCTCCTGCATCTTGTGTAGTTTATGAATTTGCGGCAGTATTTTCTGAGCCAAGGAGCAAATTTTACAGCGCCAAAATATACAGTAGATTGAATTTCTGATCTCGCCTCAGTTAAAACCTCCATTTACTTTCTCACTGTGAAATCTGGCCCTGATGAATTAATGAACACAAAGTTATTTGTATGAATGTCGTCAGGGCAGACATAAAACTGAATCCTGCCTGATGCGATCGATGCAAGAGCATTTAAGTATTCCGCTTGTCACTGTACGTCGCTGACAAAGATGAACAAAGTTAACACAAGGTTAATGTGATTTGTAGCAAATAATCAGGCACACGCTTGATCTTTCATTTTACACCAATGAGCCGCAGTAGTTGGAAATCATTCAATCATATGTTTATGTAAATGATGATGCATGGTGCTTTTGGCAGTCCTGTTGACTTGATTTCATGGTCAAAGTAATCTTTCTTGAGGCTGAAAAAAAACAGTATTGATGTTAGTGTGCAATACGCAGGCTTAAATGTACACGGCATTGTGATATGAGGCCATATTACAGTTACATGGACGACTTGGATGTAACAATTGACCCGGCCTGCATTATTCATTCATCATTATTCATGATCTTAATAGAGCCACAGAATGTGATCTTGTTCTTTGAATTGTCACTTTAGCAAAGTCCCCCTCTTAGCGTATGACATTGTGTGGTGCCATTTAGTGGCGTGTTTGCTCTTCAATTGGTTTGCCATAAAGACTACGCCAATACAGACATTGTGCCTTTTTGTTATTGGTTACCCTTTCGATGACATTAAACGCAACATTTCACTTTGCTCACATGACTCAAATAAACAAAGGGAAAGAGCAACATGTTCGTACTCGGATTGTAATTCTATTTTCATTCCAAACGTATTTGTTTTCCCTCCTTGTTATGTCTTCAGGCAGTAGGCGGGGGACACCCTGAACCAGGGCACACAGAGACAAACAACCATCCACGCTCACACTCTCACCTAGGGACAATTTGGAGTGTTCAATCAGCCTGGCATGCATGTTTTTGGAATGTGGGAGGAAACCGGAGTACCCGGAGAAAACCCACGCAGGCCCGGGGAGAACATGCAAACTCCACACAGGGAGGCCAGAGCTGGGATTGATTTGAATTACCTCTGCACTTTGAGGTCGACGCACTAACCACTGGACCACCGGGCCGCCCTGAATATGACGCAACAAAGAGCATTCTGTGTTTTTTTTTTTTTACCTCCTAACTGTAGACACACCCACCCTAATCTCAACCAACCAGGAGTTGCCAGTTTTTCAATCAATCATCTGTAAGCAATGCAGCTTGCGCCACACCTGTTGCCAATCAACTCGTTCAGGGGGTACTCCGCCTACTGACCAAAGACAGGTTCCGGCACGCGCGCGATCCTCATGAGGAAAAGCAGAGTAATGGATGGATGGACTTTGCCCACTTAATGTTCCATGTTTTGTTCTCTTTATTCATTTAATGATTGCACTTGTCTTCACTTGGACATCGAGCTACCTTGTGAGTGACCTTCCAAAAATGGTGAGTCCTGACACAACACAACACACACCTTTTGAAGTATGCAGATTGTGACCAGCAAAAAAAAAGAAAAAAAGAGGCAATCGATATAATTTAATGTGAATGTCCTGATTTGTTGACTTGTTTCACGTAGAGTATTAACAGGAGCCCAGAACTCACTTGACCATAAAATTCTCTGCTTTTGTCCGCTCGTTCTTTCCATAAATCAAAGTGATTGAGTCCAAATCATATTTGTGTGTGTGCATCATGGTCACGTTGACTTCAAGTCAGCTGCAACTCAAAACGCCATGATTCCATCTCAAGAAAAGCTGAAAACAATGACAAGTTCTACAACTCTCTCCACATTAGGCTCCAAATTGTTTCAACTTTGTGTTTATTCATTCCTCTCATAGACGTCATGCTTTTTAAGTTGCGTAAACTGCGTAGTGAGTTTACCCAGGGAGAGCAGATTTGACATTAACGAGGAGTTGTTGTTTTCATTTCCCCCCTGCAAATAATTCCACTGCTAACATTCTTCTTCCCTAAAAAGGTGGTAAAACACATTTGTCAGCAAAAGCTTGAAGATATGAAAAGAGTTCATGTGAGACCAACTTTTTATAGTAGAGGAGCGGTAGCATAGATCAAATGATTCACGTCACATCTGTAATGTGCACGTGAAAAAAAAATCGACATGGGGTCCACTCCCACTTGAAGTGTGTTGATATCTTGTAACTTAGAGAGTCGGTGCTCAAGATGTGCACCCACCAAGCTCTTCTCCTCCTCGCATCATTAGGTGTGGTCTTGTAAAGTCCAGCCAACAAGTGATTAGATGATTACTGGAGGGCTGCCCTCCACCTGAATGACTGTTTGCATCCTCGCGCTCGCATTCCCCGCAGCCCACTTGACAGTAAATCATTGGTTGCTCATGAATAATGATCCCCACTGCAGCCTGGCCTTGTGCTCACGTTGGAGCCATTTGATCAATGCGCCTTTTAACAGGTTGAATGAGCAACTGAGCATTTGTCAACTTGTCCTGCGTGCGTGACTTCCTGTGCTCGCGGTGACCATTTCTTCTTCGGCGACGAGCTGTTTTTTTTAACACTTGGTGGATATGGCGTCGAATGCAAACGTTGGAATCACTGTTCATAAGTGAAGTCAAGGGATTGTAGACTTGTAATGTAGCATGTTGCCTCAAATACTAGTCACATCCGCTTACAACTCAAACATTTCGTATAGAGACTTCTCCTTTCCCCATAAGGGGGGAAAATGGGAATAAGAATGAATTATATCAGTTGAGATTGTAATTATCAGCACACTGGTGTTAAAGGGCTATCTGAGAGATCATTAGTGATGCCATGGAAAATATCAGTTCTCTTTTGCTTGAAAATTATTAGTGACATTTTTTTTTCCATTTAGCTTCTGAAATGTATCGTGGCAGGCAGTGTTCTTCCGTTAGGTCTGAGAAAGTAAAATATCTTTTTGCTCCTCGTGACAACAGAATATGTTCCTGTGAGTGTCAATTAAAAATGTTGAATTAAATAGGGTTAGGTTTCTGACTGATTAAAACAAACGGTGTAAATTATCCGGCTGGCTGATTTACATGCTGGCCCTTCAAACATCGCGCAAATGGCCAATGTTTGAGAATTATTTTTTAGCCTTCGGTGATCTAAATATTTACAGAAGTTGTCCGAAAGTCTTATCATTGATAGTATTACACATAAATATATACCATAACTTTGCATCATATTATCATATATCATATTATTTAAATATGTATATAAATGACATTTGCTGATAAGGTCAGCTTCAATTTTTTTTTCCCCCTCCAATCAAATTGGCATCACCCTAAAAAAAAAATCGTCTTTCCCCAATAAATAACACCCAACAAAAAAAGCTGAGGCGCTGCAAGAGAATTGTAAAAGAAAAGGTAGATCGCACAAGCTATTAGTAGCTGCATCGAAAGAGAAGCAAAACAGATCATTGATTTTCTTGTCTTTTTTTTTTTTTTCCCCTTGCACAAGCACGAAACAATTTGGCCTTCCCATCATGGCCATCATTTGAATCCATTTCACCCGTCCCATTTTCCTGATTTTTATGTCTCTCCCTGTCACCCGCCGCTGCTTTTGCATATGTTGCCGAATGGGACGTGTGCCCTGGCACCACAGCTCTCTTTGCATTACAATCTGGCATAAGCACCAGCAAGTCATATAGACTGACCGAAACGTCCATCACAGAACTGTTGATGTTGCTTTCGGCCCTCAGGGTGAGGCCGGAATGCTGATCGCCTCCTGTTTAAGTAGTCATGGTGACTGCATGCAAACAACAATGTGTTAGCGACTCGTACCGTCTGTATGTGTGTTAACCAAATGGCCGTCAGCACCAGGAAAAGTGTTGAGAGCTTTGGCTTTCATCTTTCATGTATTGTTCGACTAATGCACTGGGCTGATGGGAGATCACTGCAGACGGTATAATAGAAGACGGAGATGAGTCATAATGTTTGAAATGGCATCAAGATAGATAAGAAATACTTATGACATGTACATACTTCGGGCTCTACCATTTTCACTAGTTTTCATTGATTAGGTGTCAAACAAACACTTCTGACCATTAGATCCAGGAGCCTCTTTTTAAAATTTTTTTTTAAATCAAATTCATGGGTGTGCTTTAGCTTCTGCTACTTTAACAGGAGCTAATCTATGCTTTGATTACTATTTTAACTATCTTTAATTGGTGTTAAAAATTTCAAGACTTGCGTGTTTTGTTGGAGCAGAAATCTGATCTACTGTATTTCAAATACGATAGCTTTTGAACTGTGATTTGAGGTACCTGGAGTGAAATGTTACATTTTCCCATGTTTAGGAGAATTTTTTTTTTAGCACATCCCCGGTTATAAGAAGGTAATTCATTTCTTTAATAGGTCACATTAAGAGAGAAAGTTTTAAAATCCGTACTTTAAAAAAACAAACTATAACAAAATCCTGGCATTTAAACAGGGAGGGGGGTAGACTTTATATATTCACTGTAGTTTTTTTCATCACTTTTCCTGTTCCACCTACAAGCAAAAACCTGTTTCTGAAAGATATCTTTTCCAAGATGATTGACCTTGTAGCCAATGTAAAAGGTCCAATTCTAATATCAGTTCACTGACGTACTCCTTTTGTCAGTGACTTGCCAGTTTATTAGATTAATTAAGACAAACACAGATCAATGTAGACAGAAAGGAGCGTTTTATCAAATTTTACCATCCAAACTTAGGACAGGATTGAGGTAAGATGAAGTTCATTTCTTCAAAATCTCATATCAGTGCTATATTGGACGATCTTGTTTTGGTTTCTCTTCCCTCTGGGAGGATATTAGTTTTCATTCGTCTCTCCGTCTATGTTTGCATTAACTGACTTCTCGTGGAGGACATTCAGCAGAGTTAAATCAATTTTTATCTGGTGGCAAGCCTCGGGCTCTTTTTGTGCGAGTACGTCCAGACGGGCTTCTTTGTTGCTCCCAGTGTGACCTTTTTCAAATGACAGTGGGGGAATTATTTTAAGATGCCGTCTTCTCTACTCCAAATTGAAAGACTTGAATGGATTCATTTAGGAACTTTTCACTGCTGCCCAGCAACCCACCAGACTCACAAATTGTCCAGCAGGCATCATTTGGGAGTATGAAGGTCACTGGGATTGCGATTGTGTATTAATGGATCTTTTAATTTGTTGGGGACATGGTTATGTTCTTATGTGATTTGGATGGACTGTGGGAAATGTATTCATCCATATTCTACTGTGTGTATTTATAAACAGACTAAATTCATATTAAGTTGCAGCAACTTGGGAAATGCTTGTACATTGATTATCAAAGTGCAAGGTTATTTGATTCTTAAATGTTTAGATAAAGGAACGGCATGGCTAAGTGGGAGAGTGGTTGTCGCTCAACCCAGCGGTTGGGGATTCAATCTCTGGTTCTTGCGATCTTGTCGAAGTGTCCTTGAGCAAGATCTAGAACCTCCTGATGCTCGATGCGTTTGGTGAGGAAGATGGTGTGAAGATGGTGTGAAGCGCTTTGAGTGCCAAAGCTAGAAAAGCGCTATGTAATCATATGCGCTATGTATACTATGTATATCAGTAGTGATATCCTAAACACCATTCTTGTTCTATTCTGTACTTAAGATGATAAATTTGAGTGATTATCGCCTGTCATTTCACACCACGGGACTGTCGTTGATAGGTTTTATTCAATCTAATGGCCGGTTCAATACACGGGACTCCCAAGTGGCCTTTGGTGATGACTGGATGAAAAATATCCCTCACAAAAGCTAAACGTACGTATTTCCTCGTAGTGCCATAGCCCCGAGATGCCAGGCCTCAACTACTCACCAGCATGTCGTCTGCAAGACAAACACCTACCTAAAATGCTTTCTTTTTAATTGACCCAGACTGCAAATGTATGCAATTAGAGCTGTCTAAATTAAATCCTATTTCCGTAAGTTTTGGATGCTGGAAGGAAAACAGTTTTGTTCTTATGCCATGGCAACCACTGGATTGCCTGCTTTTGTGAACTCTCTTATTGATAGCCCGTGATAGTTGTCTTGTACTTTTAATGAGTTTGTTGCAGGGCTTGTTCGGTATACTCGAATAACTACGGAACCGAATCAATAGACATGCATTTACTTGTGAGCTATCATGTTGTACTCTTAAGTCTTTGTAAAACACAGAATGTAATTTAAGACAACATAAATTCCCCCAGGTGTGTTCACTGTTCAGGCTGCACTTTTAAATGACCTCATTTTTTTTTTTTTTGTGCGTGTGTAGTTTCTTGCACACCTTTTGCAACATCCGTTAACGTATTGTGACATTTTTTTCGATTCAAATATGTGGCCGGGCTCATTGCTCAAAGGCTGGGTAACACGTGTGGTACATAATCTTTTCAATCTGAGCAGTAGGATTCTACTACTGTGGTACTCGACAATATCATTGGGTAGACCCGTGGCGCCCTCCTGTGTTAAAAAATGGGAAACGCACAAGGCTCGGTAACTTTTTAGCACTATACAGTATTTTATTTCACATTTATAAGTGTTCACGATTCTCGTCTGCGTAATCCTCAATTATGTAGCGAAAAAAAAAACCCCGAACAAACATGAGGTTATTTGTGCTTTTAATCCAACGCAAAGTGGTTACATGACAACGGCTCATTAACATATACAGTGAGGTTATGACTAAAATTCCCTCTAGAAATATTAAATACACTCATTAAAGAGAAGCTCAAGCATTCGTTAATGAATAAAATAAAGTAAGCAGCAGACATTTACGTATTAATAAACTCCCACGTTCCTAGCCAGGAATTCCGTGCACATGCATGTGCTGATATGATAGCACACTATCTCTAACTTCATGAAAGCGGAAATGAGAAGCTAAACATGAGGCAGTTACGCAGTGTTCCTTGGACTATAATTTTCAGACGACTCGAACGCAACCTTGAAGTTGTGAGAAAATGCACACACTTCTCGCTTTGCAATCGAGCGCCTCCATCCATAAACGAGAGCCTGCAGACCAATTCTACTTCCCACTTTTGGACACTTCTTGCACGGCTTCGATCCACTCCTTTCTCTCCTCGGCAGTGGCCGCCTGCAGGAAGTAGTGCGTTTCATCAGAGGTGATGATTTCAAAAAGGTTGCCGTCCACGTCGTATCTTTTGGCTGGAATCGCAAGAGGCAAGTGATTGAGAGATGAAAAGGTACCGAGGAGCAAGAGAAGGGATCACGTGTGTTTCTCAACCTACCGTCGGGCACAAAATCCACAGCCGTGACCACGCAGCCCCGCAGGTAGATGGACCCCAGGGGGTCATCACCCTAAATATACAGATTTTAATTTCAGCATTTAAAAGCGAGTCACGCTTAACTTCATTGGTCTGAAAAATATTTTCTATAAATCTATCCATGCCATCGTCCTAGAATGACTGGCTGAACAATTAAATGCTCTTCCATTAGATGGCAGAACGTACAATTTATCTGTGGATAAACCTGTTTCCACTCATACAACAGAATAAACGCTTTCCCACTCAGCAATCATTGTTTTAGGAATGCATAGAGCACAGGTGTCAAACTCAAGGCCCGGGGGCCAGATCTGGCCCGCCAAGTCATTTTATGTGGCCCGCAAAAGCAAATCAAACATGTCAATTTCTACGATGATTGCTAAAAATGTTAACATTTCAACCTCTCATATATAATAAATAAGCGAGATATTGTCAGCATTTTCTTATTACCAAATCCCTGATTACACTAATTGAAACAATCGTTGAGTGAACCATTATTCTTGACTTCATTACATGTTTTCATAGTCATAACGGCCCTCCATGAGAAACGGTCACTACGATGTGGCCCGCGACAAAAATGAGTTTGACCCCCCTGACTTAGAGCATCGCACTTAAAGAGGACGGCAACTCTTGGAGGGGAAATGCAGTATTTACCTTGGTGGGATTGTAGTAATGCATATAGGCAGGGTCACTCCTCAAAATGAATTTCCGGACTTTCCAGTTTTTTCTCTTGTGGCCCTGTGAACGTTGATGCAATGAAGATCGGAAGCTTCTTTCCATCACATTGCTGTTGGACTCAAACTCTTTGTCAAGTTATTTTACTTAACTCACCTGTTTCAGCAAACAGCCTTGTTTCACGATATTCCCTCTGAATTCTTCCTTGACGAGAGTGTCCTCGTCACTGGAGTAGCCTTCGCAGAAGAATCCACTGTCTGCCTGTCACAAAATCACACACGCCTAAGACGCTATCCAAGACTTGCATCCAAAAACGCTGTTTATCACTTTCCAAACCAATTTGCTCGATGAGACGGTCTAAATGAGTGTCTCGGACTGACAAAGGCTCTTGAGATCACTTTTACGCGCTGCTGACTTAGCTGACCATGTATGGGTGAATGCTAAATTACTATGACTGAGACCTTAATGTTCCTTACAATAATATGTTCTATGCACCTTCACGAGTCAAAACACTGCGCTCTGATTCAGATTGCGTTCCTGGGATATGAGTTAAGCAGCAAAATCAACCCGTTTTTAGCTGTCTGAGGGCGCGGCCATTTTGTTACTTTCTGTCGTGTGTGTGTGGCTCTTGTATTGGATTTCACTGAAAAAGAGATAAAAGGCTCTCTCCGCTGTTGGAAACAATGGACCACCGCTAAGTATAATTTCTCAAGGATTTTTTTAAGCATCCTCAGCAGAGCTCAATAAATTATGTGCATCAACTTACAAAGTAGTAAAGAGCATCGGTCTGATCCAAGAAGACGGACTTCTCCCCGCTCACCGCACCCTCCTTAGAAAGATCGCCGGCGGGCTGCAAGAAGCCCTCGTTTAGGAGCCCTGTGGCTAACATGAGCGCCTCGGGCCTGTTCCTGGCTTTATCCTTGGAAATGAACCACTCAACCACCGTTGAACCTTTTTTTTTTTTTTTTAAAAGAAAGCATGAAACCTCATCGTGAAACTTTGTATCGATGCGGGAAAAAAAACCCGTGACAAAAGCAAAGCTACCAGTGAAGCAGTGGTTGAAGATTCTGTTCTCTCGCTCCAGTTTCAACTCCTTGACCCCTTCATCCTGGTCTCTCAGCTGAGTATACAGCTCACTAAGAGAACACAAATGGGGGACTTTAGTGAGATATCAAGCAAGACTGTCACATTAGTTACTTTTGGACTTAGTTTGTGCGGACTGTAGCGACCCTACGTCAGGTTGATGGTGTCGGGCAGGCGAATGGAGCGTCTGGTGGACTTCCTGGCAAACCTCTTGCCCCCTTGCAGGCACCGAACAACCCTCTTGATGTCCTTCACCCACACTTCCCTCTCCTCCACATGCGACGCTTGGAAGAAATGCTCCTGTTTCTTGTGCGTGGTAATCTTGAACACCAACTGGAGAATGAAATGAGATCTCACTGATGCACGTTTCTGCTGCAAGTACCGTAATGTGTGTGTGTGTGTGTGTATCCGACACGGGCGTACCATTCTGTTGCCACAGTCCTGACAAGGACTGATGATTGCGGCCCCCTTAAGTGGGATCATTCCTTTGGGAGACTGGTCTGTTTTCTTCTTGTAGAATTCCAGCCCGTCTTCAGACAACACCACCCACACAGCCGTCCAGTAGTTCAACAGTGAGCTCTTTGAGCCACCAAGACATGACATTTTTAGATGAATGTTTATTTGTACTTGGTATTATTTTTTTTTGTGCATACATCTTAAGATGATAACAGGGTGAATGGATGTGTCACTCACACTTGACATTTCAGATTTTAATTCATCAAATTTCAAATGCTGCGTTGGCGGAAATGTTCTGTCGTCTCTCCATCGCCTCCCCATTTTCAACCTCTCGACCTCGGTCAATCTCTTTTTATGTTGAAACAAGAATCTTTCAGATTTGGATCAACTACCGTAAGGGACTGGGTGTTACTTTGGTCAACCCTTTAAAAGAAATATGGAAGGGTAAAGTGTGTGGAATTTAGGGCCATCTAGTGGTGAACTAGTAGAATACAATGACCAAAGCTCTAAACGAGTCTATTTTGAAGCACTACGGTGCCTCAGAGAGACCATTCTTCACAAGCTCACCGCCATTTTTTTTCAGCAAAGGTGCAAGCAAAATGTTATCCCAAACGACTTCTGGTATTCCCTCAAGTGACTAAGTAAGTGCATGGATGTTGAGGAACTACGTTCGTCAAGTTTGTCTCCTTCGAATAACTGTAGCAGAAAGATGGCGGCGAAACAGGTCAGCCTGTAGGTCAGGCGATTACATCACCAACAATTACATTATAGCTAAGAAATTATGTTGATGTGATATCACGTATTGAAATTAATAACTTTAAAATAATGAACAGTGAAAATCAACACATTTTTACATGCTGTCCTTTTTATGTTTTAACTTTCTTCTTGACACACTTTTTCTTTAGAGAGAAAAAAAAAAGTAGCTCTCTCTGTGCCTAATCATGACCAGAATCATGTGTTGTAGTAGATCCAAATGTAAAACAGAGACCGGCTTTATTCCTAAAAATTGTGCTCAATACTATAATCCACTGTAAAGATTTACAGTTTAAATTTCAACACTGATTTTAATTACACGAAATTAACATAAATGTTTGAAAACAAGCAGTTCTAAAATATCCAATGCAACTGTATTGTACTTGAGTTAAAGTACAAAGATGTAGATGCAAACTGCAATTACTCATCAAGGCAAGAATCACCTTGATTTGGACTGTCACAATTGCTGTTGTAAAGATGATCATGGTTAGAATTCTGTGTTGTCACATTTTATCTTGTACCGTCAATATTCCCATTTAATGTTGAAGTGTCCTTTATTTTATCCCTGCATGAACTAGTGATTGTACAGACACACAAGTGCAGTGTAGGCCTAGAGCGTCCTTGAACTCAGTACTGTCACACTTAAAACTAAACACAAGCTGCCTGCCTCATGATCACGCATGCCTAATTGTTGCTTGGAAGAGAGAGAACAAAAATAACCTTGGGGAATGAACATTGTGCTTCACCAGGACTGCTCACGTGGCAGCCCACTCTGGTGTAATTCGATTACACTTGCCTTCTGTGTGGTACATTGAATAAAATGGGACACTTTTTGTGTATGTGCCGAACTGGAGGAGTCGATATGAGGAAGTCGGTGTTCTTACCTTTTTCACCAAGTAGCCCTCTCTGATCTGTTGAGGCTCCATCACTCATCTGTTGCTTTACTGTCCCCTACGTACTTCTTTGTAGAGCCGGTGCACTGACTTCTCTCACTTTTTTTTTTTTTGTGTGTGTAAATATTCTACCCGCTTGTCATCAAAACCGCAAACGAAAAATGAACAGGAAGGGGGCCTTGTGTGTGTGTGTGTGTGTGTGTGTCTGTCAGATGAGCCGTCCATCAACTTCCTCTTTTTGTCAGCCGTTTCAGCTGACATTTCTGACACTCAACCTTTGGCACTTTTTGGAACATGACTCGTTTTCCAAATGCTCTTTATCCATCTTGTTTTTTTTTCCATTTATTGCAAAGCATAGGCTATATTTATGCTGTAATACTGTAGTGTTAAACGTTTGAAATCTTTGACACTTTCATGTTTATCGGCTTTTCCTGATAAAATACATTTTTCTCCCCTTTGCTTTTAGTTTTGGTGGTCATGACTAATACGTTTGGAAAATACAGGACAGTATTCCGTCATGACTGACAAATGGTGGAATTTTGGGATGCACGTATTTGCTGACTTAAGTCTGTCCTTCACAGGTTCCTGTTTTATTCATTGCTCATGCAACATTGTGCTCATGGTTACTCCAAAAAAAAAAAAAAAAAAAGTAAACATTTAAATATTCATCTTGTGACATTACCGGTACTTGTTGGTTGTATTTGATTAAAAAATTCGTATTAAAACGTGATAGTAATGTTCATCCTGTATTTGTATGCTGCTTCATATACATTATTAGTAGAGTTTTTGTGTTCAATAACTTATGTTAAACACAAGTACTTCATTGGGCACCATTTACGATAATTAATTGGGCACAATCCCCCAAAACCCAATCTGTTACTCTCTTGGCACACTTCTATAGGCTTCTATTAAACACCATTTATAATGCACATTTCAACGAGGTGCAACTTAAAAAAATGTGGGAGGTAAATACTGTACAAAAAAATGTGGCCTGACCCCTTTCGTTTATAAAGAATTCATGATGGATGGCATTTGCCAATTGCCATACTCGGAAACCCTTCGACCCCTCACAAGGAAGTGCAAAATTACAAATTAAAGACCGTCTCCGTAATTATTCCACAATACGCTGACTGTGGGTTAAACGTCACTGCTCCAAACTCATTCTATGTTTACTAAACTGACCACTCGTGCCAAAATGCCCGATTGACGTCAAAGGAGAAGACTGACGTATTGCAGAGGCGGGGCCTTTCTTATAGCCCGCCTCTTCAACTTTTTGATTGGCCCTTGTAAATCTCATCCCAGCCTACTGTGACGGAACTTCTCCCTTCATTGGCTTGTGGCGCGTGAGCGACGTAACCGGCTCAAGGGCACAAAGGGATCACCAAGGAACCAACAAAAATGCTGCACGTCACACACCGTGGCAGCTTTCATTGAAAAAACAAAGCTGCTGGCTGCATCGATGAAAATGCTACACAAGTGACTATTGTCGACACAAGACCATTATTTGGGTAAGTGTTTGCAATTTTCAATTTTTGTGCGTCAGTCCGGTAGGGTGTATATAAACATAAACACACGTGTCGACTCAGCCAGTTATATCGTGACTGCATTTGTTTGTGAATGTTAAGTATTTTATCTCGAGAGCCAAATTTTCCAGAATCATAGTATTATTAGTTGGTGGTTTCAGCTTTGTTTTGTAACGGCAGTTATTTTGCCATCAGTACACTGAAGGCACGCGAGAGACAAATGGTGGTCTTTCATCATAATTCATGCATATGACACCCCGTTATTGAATAGTTACGTTGTAGAAATGTTAAACGAGACGGTCAAAGAGTGTGTTTTGATGTGTCACGACGAACTACTGTTAATCCACGGCCTAACGTTCACTGACCGGAATTCATGTGACCCAAATTGAGTTCAGTCACATTTTGTCACTATGTGAGTGATCTGCTGGTGCTCCACTTACAAGCTGTAATAGAACATTCTTTAAAGTGGAGTTAATAAATTGGGTTTAAGAAGCACAGCAGTAGACCCCCAAATGTAATGATACATCTGACGCTAACGTAATCCTATCAAGCTAATATTTAGACCACCTTGGACCTTGTATAACGGAACTGCCACAGCAACACTATGCATGTATGTGTGTGCCTTTATAATATTTACTTGTATAATATTTAATGTTATGTTCTGGTTCTGTAGTTATCATACTTATCCTGTTTGTGACACAAATATTTTTCTCTGTTGGCATTAGAAAAAGCAAAAGCTCATGACATGTGAAATGTCAATTGTGGAGTTTCTTTCGAAGCCGCTGATGTCTCATCCATGTTGTGACTTGAAACTGTTATTTGCATTGTTTTACAGCACAGCCCTTGTATGTCACCTTGCCCTGCATTTTTCCTCAGATGGATAGCGGGCCCGCATCCCCTCCTTCGTCCGTGGTGGCCGGCCCCTCCACCCTGTGGCGCCTGGCCGAGAGGCGAGCGCGCAAGGCCGGCTCTGGGAACATCTTCAGCAATGTGAACCTGTGGCAACTCCAGAGACTTTTCAGGGCTGCTGGTGACCAGGATGCAGAACAGAGGGCCCAACTAGTTTGGGCCCACAGGGATGAGACTGAGTTAGCCCAGGCCCTGGTGGGACTTAGGACCCGGAGTCATGGCAGAGTCCTGAGGGCGAGCAGGAGGGACTTAATGGGCACACACTGGTTACGGGCCTTCAATCATCTCAGGTACAATCAGTCTGATACATGGACATAACCTGTACAATTCGTATGGGACTGAGTAATTGACCCACCCCCTAGAGATGTTTGTATTAATAATTCAAACTTCAATTATACCACAACCTATACTTGTGTGTGTGTGTGTGTGTGTGTGCGTGCGTGTGTGTCACTAACAACCCAGACTAAACCCTCCTCGATATACAAAGATGGTCTCTCAGTAAAGACACCAATGACTGCTTCCCGATTAGTCAGTGCGTTGGTCCCATTTTGTGAAGAGCACAATTTTTATTCTTTATTTTTTTAAGGAAATAGGTTGGGATGGTTCACTCTACGTTGAAGATACTTCAAGGTTCTTATTCACACTAAAATGTTTTCATTTCACTTAGGATTGGAGAGGGCTTCCCAAGCAGTCAGGAAAAGGACTCTGGTGAAGAGACAGATCCAGAAGCTGCACCTCACAGCAACGAAGGCCCACATCAGCACACTACAACTGAGCAAACTACAGGGCCTTCGGCGGTTCTAAATGAGAGCCGAGGCTTTAGAAGGTCAGAGAGACTGCCTCGATCTTTCTCCAGCTCGAGGACAGGTGGAGAGAGCGACCCTGACAGATACCTCCACAGAATACAACACTAATGGCGTGAAGAAGTCAAAGGAGATTTTCGTCCTCAGAATACAACACTAACGGCGTCAAGAAATCAACGAAACTTGGAGCAAGGGCACGTTTTATTAACCTCTAGGAAGGGCAATGTATTCATTGCTAGGTAACAGCACGACAGTTTGTCTATTTAGGGATGTTTTGTTTATGATAGTACAGACTTACAAATGACTTAACTGAGCACAATGAATCAGTTTGCGCAGTGGCATAAGAATGCGCCGTCAGATAGTCCCGTTTTACAGTTTTTGTGTTTTAATATTGATGGCTTACAACTCATACAATCTGTTTACTGTAATTATGACTTGACCATTGCTGTATTGATACTTGCGGATCTCCATTGCAAATCGAAGACCCCTTGTACAGTACCGGCATATTACATGTAAGAATGTATTTTTGGGATTGAAGGAAAACACTACCAACCTTATAAAAGACGTTTCAATGTAATGTTAAAGCCTATGGTAATAAAGTACTGTACTGTTTGGTCTATAGTTTTGTTTTTTCATTTATTTGTTTAACCAGGCAAAGATGAATTAATTCAAACTGCATGTCGATGTGATCGGCATTCAGAACCTCAAGAAAAAAAAAATCCAGCATTAAACTTTGTGGCAGATTCATGGTCATGTTAAGTTAGCTACGTTTATGTTGAAACAGAATTATCTCAAATCAACCATTTATATTGTGTAGTTGTTTCAAACAACCTTTATTGTACCACTGCAGCCTTATTTCTGTGTATTCCATTCACACAGGTCATGTGTACAGATATGGGAGTAGTGCAAACACTCACTGGTCTGTTCAATTACAGTATATACCTCATGATGCAAGTTCATTTAGTGTTCCTGAGGTTGTACTGCTGTGACGTGAAACGATCACACTGAAAGGTTATCCTAATCGGCGTATTGTTGACGTTAACGTCAGAGTATGTGAACACGATGCTGTTCAGTCTTACACCACTGCAAATTACACCCAGAGTAAATATACCGTTAAAGTTATAAACAATGACATTTTCAAAAACTATCCAGTTTAGGGGTGCCGAAATCCGGTCCTCATGAGCCCTCATGCAGCCTGTTTACGAAATCGCCTCCATTCATTCAAACACATGATACAAATGATCAGCCCATCAGCAATCGCTTGAGAACTCTACTTGCAATGGTGCTAGAGGCCGCTAGATGTCACTACTGTTTTGCATTTTAAATTGCACGCGAGAGTCAAATGAAGTTCATACTTGGGCACGGACATTTCAATCGGGCATATTTAACTGCAAACGTGTCGACGTTTATTTTTCAGCATATGTTGTTTTCTGCCTGGCCTACCAAGCTGATGAATTTGTGGAGGTGGATAAGTTGCAAAGTTGTGATCTCAGATCCAGCCAATTTGAATACAGTAATGTACGGCGGTGGAGCAACAGGAAATGTTTACGGTTGCTTTTGAGAAACTTGGGGGAGGAAGTAAAACAAAAACATTACTAAAGGGAACATATTGCAGAAAACTGACTTTAATTGCTTGTATACGAACACTGTAGTAGGGTCTCTGGAGTGCCTTCGCACTCCGTCAAGTGTCAAACTACACAGTCTAGTACGTTTTCTCATGAGTTGCCAGTTTGCTGTCTTTAATGTGGGGGTGTTCGCAAACACATTTTAAACATCTTCACCTTTGTTTGTTTGAGAGGCTGCACACGTAATGACAAAACTATCATTTCACCAACAATCGGCAAACCTTCCCCCTAAACCCAATCTGGGTGATACTGGGACTAACCTGGTAGCACAGTTTTTCCAGATTTGAAGAAAATAGTGGACCCTCCATGAAGCAGTTCAATTCATTCAGTGGCATTGTGTTAGCGAAGCTAGCAGATCTTCTTCAGGCAAAAATTTCATTTTACTTTCAATTTGACAGTGAACTTCAACCGAGTGTTGAAATAAATTGCTTGAAACTACCGGTCTTTGTGAAGAACTGTTCACAATCTGTCAAGCAGCTGCTTGCTGTGAAGTTCGTTGCCACCATCTGGCACTTGTAAATAGAAAATCGTTACAACTTCAGATAAAAGAAAAAAAATTGACTGAGCGAAAACTCAAAAGTTGAAAGTCGGGTCAGTTGGAGGTAGTTATACACCGCTGCAGAAAGAAGAAAGAGATTATAGCTAGGCTAAGTGTTAGTTCATCTGTGAACTGCATTGTGGATGCAAAGTCGTCCTTGTTTGCAAATGACCTGTGACACTATGTGTTGGCCACACATATCAAGATTTGCCATCATAACTATTGAATGGGTGTCACATTTACGATTGCCTGTCTTGATTGCTTTCAAAGTGGCTTTAGGTAAAAATAAAAATAAAAATAAAAATCCCACCCCACACAGTAGGATTAAAACTCAGAATAATCTTTGAGTCAGATTTTAGTTGACTTTGGAAGGGAGGAAAAATGCTCCAATCCAACTCTAATATATGAGCGCACCACATTTAAGTGAGCCTTTCAGATTTTGACGGTCTAATTATCTTATACTGTCCTCATACAGGCTTCGTCATCCCATGACTTGGCAGCTACCTTAGTGAACAATGTGCTCATAGAAACAAACACAATAGATAACGATAGATGGTAGCAGTCACTTGCATATAGCCACCACAGCCAGAATGTGGCAAAAAAAAAAAAAAAAAAGCACATTCAGCAACACTCTATTGTTGCTGCTAGTCAGGGGGTGGGTGGGTGCAACACAATTTTGAAAGAAATCTGTTATTGCATCATCCAAGGGGTGTCCAAACTCGATCCCCAAGGGCCGCTGTCCTGCCTGTTTTCCATCTCTGCCGGTTGGAACACACCTGATTCCAGGCCCAGAGCTGGACATGGCTGATATATATTATTTTGACCTTGTGGAGCTCAGTTTATTAGTCCTGCGTTTTACGATGAGTCATCAAACTTGGCTGTCGTGTTCTACCAACACGCAGTAACAAAAACACACACATTTTGCAATTTATTGACACCCACCTGTCTAGTATACGCTACAATGTGGTACCACCGAACTACATCTCGAGGACACGTTGGCCATTGAAGGCCACCTGGAAATGCCTAAATGACTTTAAAATGGCCGCTTCAAATCAAAATGGAAGCAATCACCTCCCGTGCGTTGGCCCTTCAACAGAATGGCAGATGACAATTACAAGCTTGCCATGTAGGCTGAATGTAATATACTTCTAATGCTGAATGATACAGCGTTAGCAGTACATTATGTCTCGACATGTTAGCTCATATCGTCCCACCAAGCTGCATTCAAACCTATACAGGTTTATTTCTCTGGTTCTCTCACAAGGAGATAAAAGGCAAAATCCAGAACATTTCTATTTGCTCCTATCTTGGAAAAACTTGCAAGTCAAGGCAATCACATCTCAAGGCACCGCTCTATATTATTTAAAAAAAAAACAACAAAAAAAAAACAATCACCAGATGTCCTCATCAGTTTCCTTTTGTTCCCAGCAGGTAGCGCTTGTGTTCGGGGACCTGTGGACATGTGCTGAATACTCGAGCCCAAATCCCAAAAAGCCTGGCCTTGAGGTAAACCTTTTCAACTTCCCTAATTTTGGATGCAGTCCGTTAGTCAGTCACACTTGTCCTTGGCTGAATGCTTTAAATATTACACATGACACTTTGACTAATGACGGCGCTGTAATGAAGCTTCATCTAAATCCGTACCACACCCGGATCATTCGTCACTGTTTGCGCAATGGAAGAGTGAGAGACACACGTGGAGTGATTCAGTGACTGCAACATGGTGCACGTTAGGAGAAAATAATAAATGTAACTCTGCATAGAGGTAACTAGAAAGGTAAAATGAAAGTGTTTACAGGAGAAGACTGTGTGTGTGTGTGTGTGTGTGTGTGTGTGTGTGTGTGTGTGTGTGTATGTGTGTGTATATGTGTATATGTGTGTATGTGTGTATGTGTGTATGTGCAACAGTAAAAAAACTTACTCTGCTGTATTATAATTGCACAAAATCTGTGAATTGATAAATACCTGACGCGTTCTTTTACTATGTCCTCCATTATCGAAGGGTGGAACGAAAATTTTTCTTCAATAATAATGTGGCTCTGCCTTTTAAGTTCAACTCCCGCCTTTGACTCTCCACTTTTTAAACGGTTGATGTCCATGGGGAAGGAAGCATTTTTAGAGCTGGAAAAACTTTTTGTTTTCATTTCCAAGTTTGAGTATTTTAATACATTGTTGTGCCATATACAACCTGATCCCACGGTTTTACTTGACTTGAAGCTATTTTGTGTGTGATCATATCTTTGGGCCCTGACATTTGAAAGTTTCAAAGTTAGTTTGGTACATCCCTGCCCTAAATTGTGAAACCTCACAGTGTGACTTTCGTACAGCTCCTTTAGTTCTTCTACTTTAAGGTCATTCACAGGTGACAGGTGCCAGATTGGAATGACAGATGCACAGAAGCCAAGGAAACAGTCAGAGATATCAAGTCACACCCTTTTATGCAAGTCTCTGTGTGAAAGTGCGATTGACAAGGCGAGTCCTATAGAGATTATACGTGACTGAGGATCACAGAGTGCCATGTCCCCGTTGCATTGTAATTAGAGTGCCGAACGGTAATTAGTGAAATGATATACGCGGTATTCTTGCTTTGATAATAATCCGACCGATGCAGCACACACACACACACACACACACACACACACACACACACACACACACACACACACACACACACACACACACACACACACACACACACAC
>CAAKHF010022453.1:91395-106590 GCA_901007745.1 Hippocampus kuda | reverse complement strand
AAACAGAGATAATGCGGTTCTAAGTGTGCACACTCTTATGGTTTGAGTTGTGGCCGTGTTCAGAACTAACCAATCACTTTCAAACTCATGTAAATGGGACCAGCACACACCTGTCACTATTTAATGTGACGGATTCACCACTAGTAAACTTCCTTTTCTTGACATTGTTGTCCTCTTTAGACGAAGCCTGAAGGTTTTGTGCGAACACTGGTATTTTGGAACTGTTTATAATTCCCTCTACAAAACAGCCCCAAAGCACAACGCTGCAACAACATGCTTTATCGCAGGTATGGCAGTGTTGTGTTTTTCGTTGTAGGATAAAACTCCCATCTCACCACTCGAACCCATAGAGCTGTCACATACGTATTTGTCAGACTTTGCTATAGCTCCTTCAGTGTTGCTGTTTGTGTTTTTGCAGGCAGCATCCCTGACTCGTCGACAGTCCTCTCATCAATTTTGGAGACTTCTCCTCTCAAATCTTTTTTTCAATTTAGCTGTACAGATTATAGGTTACATCAATGATGGGAAAGGTTCTGAAATAATTTATCTCTTTTTTACAGTATTTCACAAAAACCTGGCATTTGAACAGTGTGTAGATTTTATTCACTCTAATAAGTGTTACTGACTGGAGATTGAGAACAAACCATTTCATCATTTCACAAAAATGCAAAAAAAAAATAAAAACTTAATGGGTTGTGGGGAACACTTTGCACCAATTAATTTTCTGTAACTCCTCCGACATGATCTAGGAGATTTAGAAAAAGAGAAGAAAAGGCTTCAGAACATCTTGGCAACAGGACAAGAAGAGGAATATACAGCCTCCCAAAATGTTGCTGGGAATCGGAAGCCTGAAGTGACAGAGGAGACAGACCGCTATCAGGAAGGTAAAGATGTATGCACCAAGCATGGCTTCATGGAGTACGTACACTCTCAAGTTAAAACTTGGACCGTGATCGCAAGAGCTGCATCATTCTGGTGCTCAAGTGTCACGAGTTCAGAAATATGAGAGGGTGGCAATTCGTGGCGAGCTGGGAATGTGACGTGTGCGGTCATGCTGCTGCATTCTGTTCGGCTGCATATCATCGCTGAAGACAAACGGAGTAGGAGGTCCAGTAGGCAGACTTGCGGGTGATGGTAAAAATGTGTTCTCTTGTAGTTCTGGATGAGATTCAGGAAAGAAGACAATTCCTGGCTGATATGGCCTCATTCGGACAGGAGAGGCAGTATGTCCACATCATGAACACAGAGATATCACAGGTAAACAATTCAACGGCAAGATGCATCCATTTAAACAATGACATTTACGAATGGGTTCAAATAAGTTGTTCATATGAAATGCTTCTGAACTGTATTCTAGAAAATCAGGGAACTGGAGCTGCTGAATGGCAAACATCCAAATCAGGAAGCGGTGTCTGAGCTGAATGTGGAGCAGAGATTGTGACATTTGCAAAGACAAGTTCACAGCGGCCAATCCGCTGTGTCTGAAGTGTGAGTTGACATTTACAAGAAATAAACAGTAGTAATGTATTTGTATCAACTTGCTTTATTTGTCTGCCTTCCATTCTCACCATTATTTGTATTTTCTTGCTGCTGAAATTGCGGTTTAAAAAATAAAAGGACATACGTGACACGGCAGAAGCGCCTTGATTCACTGAGGGAGATGATGTATCCAGTATAAACAGTTAAATACATGGCAGTTATGCACCTTATCTTTCCCACCTTATGCCAAAACACACATTAAAATATAAATTAACACAGGGCTTTAAAAAAAGAAAGTGTTGTTTTACCATTTCTAAAAATCAGATCTGCATGTGTGACATTTCAACACATAATGAGAGTTTCTGAGAACTTTTCAACACATTCATGAGAGTTTCTGAGAACTTTTCAACACTGTTTTGTGTGGATCAACTGTTGTCCTTGCGAGGACTTTTTCCAGGTTCTCCTTTCACACTCAGCCTCTTCAGAACCTTCATGGGTTTGAACTTTGCCCCTTTTTTCTTCTGGTGGTCTCCATCCGATTCCTTGTGGAAGTCTGATGAACAGGGGAGTTGAAAGTTAGTGAAAGTTAATGGAGGTTAGAATTACATCATCTTATTGAGAAAAAATATGTTTCATTAAAGAAATATTTATGTTTCATTAAAGAATTATTTATGGTCAAACACTTAAATACTGAAAAAGTAAACAAAACGGTTTTATTCCCAGATACAATGAACATAGCCAAAGTTATCCCAATATTTAGATCAGAGGAGAAAGAGCCATGCACAAACTCCAGACTGGTTTCGCTGCTCCTGCAATTTTAAAAAATATGAGACAAATTCTATAATAAGCTCCAAAAGCAGCATCTTGAGTGACAGCCAATATGGCTTCAAATCAGCCAGTCATTAATTTGATGGAATTAATGAAAACAACCACTGGTTTAGACAAGAAAAAGTTCACTTTTTTTATATTTTATGGACTTATAAAATGCATTTTGCACTTTTAACTAATTAAATCCCAGCCATTTTCACTGGAGCAACCCCCTAAATCCGAGCTTTTTACTGGATTTGGACTAATCTTGCAAGGCCCACAGACTATTTGGTTCTAATGCTATATAAACATGGAGCCTACCAAAATAAAGTTTGGGCTCTCTTCTTTCAGCAGAAAAAAAACATGTGTTTCTATCTTTTTCCATTATTCAGCAATTGGCATTGCAAAATGGCTAAGTTTCATGGAAATGGCGATTCCTGGGCAAAAAACGGATAAAAAGAGCTTTTTGTAACAGCATGCATTTCAATCACATGAGGCACCAGTGCCACCTACTGGTCGCTTTTTTACATGATTTACAATGCAAACAGCTTATTCTCATTCATCAGATTGCATCAGACCCTCCTCCTCTCTATGACACACACAAAAAAAAAAAAAGACTTAAGAGCACAAGTACGTCCTTGGTATGCGGGGCCTAATTTTAAAATGAAGTACAAGTACGTCTTGTGGAATGAAAGAGTTAATCATTCCATTTTATTGAAAAACTTGGGAGAGACATGATGTGATAGGAGTGGCTCTTAAATTTCTGAACAGCTACTTGGACAGTATTAGTTATCACTGTACATTTTTACTTTCTCTTTTTTTTTAATCTAAAATATTCAATTTTACAAGAGAATTGATTTTGGTTATTATATACGACCTGCACATTTACGACGATACAGCATCATGCGAGTAAAACAAACAAATTCATTGATTCAATATTTTTTGATCCACAGCATATCCACATTCTGTGCTTAATTCCCCAAAACGTTGGTATGCCTGAGCCAATTGTACATGTCCTAAGGAAGGGTCTACAAGCCAAATATTGGCTGTAAATCCGTCTTTAAAACGACAACAAAAACTGGAGTCAACGTCAAAACATTTGGCCATGACTATACTTCCGTATCAATGGCATCACAACACATCAAGCAGGTGTGCGATCCTACCTTTTTTCTTCAGCACGGCTTCCATGAACTTATCTTCCTCTTCCTCCCTGTGAGAAATGTGCTGTTAGATTTGACAGTATAGCGGCATGTCATAAACCAGCAATTGACAAACAGGGTGCCTGCTCAGTTCATCTATCTATGCCAGCGACATGCAGTGACAAAGAGAACAATTAAATGCTCCTCCAATCAACTTGTTTGTGCCTATTGCCAGTCATACCACGGAAAAAGTCCAGGCTTCCTTAGAATTTGTGTATCAGTTTTTTGTTCACTTAAACAGTCTGAGCGTTCACACTGAGTAAGAAAGCAAGTTCTACCTTTTTTAACATTTTGTTAACCTGCAATGATCTTAGATGTACAGCAGAGGTCACTATTGACTGACCAACACAGTATCAATACAGTTTGTGTCAATACACTCCTTGAGGTATTGTCGACCCATCACGAGCGCCTTGCCTAAATAAATGCTGAAAAACACTCTAGGATTACCTTTGCCTGTCCTGATCCATGCTGTTGACTATCTGGTTGCGTTGTTCAATGATGGTGACCAGCTCAGCCATCAGCTGCTGCTCTCGGCTCTTGTCCTCCTCAGTCCAATCTTTCTCTGAGGGGAGGGGCAACATGGACTCATTGTAACTTTTTTGTACGGTTGTATGAACATAACTTGGTCACTGAAAATGGAAAACTTTAATTGGAAAAAAAAAAGCCAGTCTGTTTCTCACCTGATTTTTTTAAAATTTTTCATTTTTTATGAAAGGTGGTATAATGTATCATAATTATTTAAGATATTTTTTTTGGTGTGTCAAATGAGTAGTTTATTTCTCTGCACAGCAGCAGAAGCCAAGTGAATGCTTGGCATGGTACATCTGGATAGCCTTAATGTAGCTTATTTCATATTTACATCAAGCTGATATGATATTAATAAACACAATAGGTACATCCTGTGATGCCACACAGGAAGGAGGCAGTCACGCTCAGATGGAGCAGATGAGCTTTGTGCAGCTTTGAAACCCAAGCAGATGGATAACAAAGGAAGGCTTCTCTTGAGCCTTCAGACCAACCTGGTTTGTTGAGAAGACACCTCAGCTCGTATTCCACGTCCGCCTGTCTCTCCTCCAGGTTCTGCTGCTTCGCCCTGTCAGGAGCATTCAACACATTGAGTCGCAAAGGGTAAAAAAGAAACACAGCCTTTTCTGACAGGAAGCAGTTCAAAATGTGGATGGTGGTTTCATACTGAGGTCAACAACATTCTAACAATTGCATCTTGCTGCATTCTGAGGCTTACGTGTAGACCAGCTCAGCTTCACGCCGCACTAACTGATGTTTCTCGTGAATGAGTGTGAACCAGTCAACCAAGAGGTGCTCCTCATCCTCATCTGAAAGCACAGACAATCACCCCTAAACTTCTTCGGAATCATCAGCAAAATCATAGACACGGCTGAATTGAATTTGACCTTCTGGAAATGTTTCAATCCGTATTTCCAATAGTTCCACATTTCAGTTTTTTTTTTTTTTTTTTGCACAACTTGTTTGTTGAAATTTTCCCAGGGTGTCTTTTGCCTTTCTCTGACTCTTCCAGTCTTTTTGCATCTCTGTTGCAACCTGCTGATGACACTCTTAAGCTCAGTGGCCACTTCCCTCTGAGAACATCCTGTTGGAAGTCTTGCAATGGCAAGGTACAGTTGATGAACCTTTGTCTTAGTCTCATGATCTCAACATGTGAACAGCATGATGAAGAGGAAATATATCACCCTATTCATTTCTCAAGCACCCGTTCAAGCTCTTTGTTGGAGAGCAGCAAGTTGAGCAAAACAAATGGCCAAGCATTGAAACATTGGACATGTGCATTCAAAGATTACAGAGGGTCCAATTATTTTTAACTGCTAAGTTTATAGTGCAGCTTGGGTTCCCCTTGAAATGTCAGAGCCAGATAGCACTAACTTTTTGTGAGTCGTGTCATGTGTTATGTTCTGATCTATTTTTGTGACAAAGAGAATCTTTGTGGAATGTTCCTTTTGCACAGCCTCAGAACAAATTGTTTCAGATCAATCAAATCGCTGAGAGCCACTGGTTTCATACCATTGGGGTTGTCTCTGAGCTTCTTCTCTAGTTCCACGCCTCTTAGTTCCAGCTCATCCAGCCGTATCTCCAGCTGACTCATCTCCCCGTGGATGTCTTCCACTGGGATGTACTGATCTGATTGCACCTGGTCAGTATTTGCATGGCGACGACCACTTCAGTGCCACGTTTGAAATACTCTCTTGAAAAAATGTTCAAGTTTTTGTACCTTGCGTTTAATGAGCGGGAAGCCATGACCTGGAGCTGGGGGTCTGGAAGGACGAGGACCTTTTGGGGGTTTGCTTTTGGATTTACCACAGGAAGGAGAAACTTTCCTGTTGAATGGATTTTCCTTACAAATGCGCTAAAAATAAATAAATAAAAAAAGGGGGAGGAATGAAAAATCAGTAGTCTTCATGAATGGTCTGTATTTGTAATTGGTTCTGTTACCTTGTTGTGCGAAGAGGTGGCCCCTGAGGCTAATGGGCTGGGAGTGGTTGCTGGCCGTGGGGGAGAGGGTCCAGTCGCTTTGGTCTCGTGGCTGCGACTGACCTGCGGGGTGGCAGGCGCGGAGCTTGCATTTGATGCCGCGGGAGATGCATTGGGGCCCAAGCAAAAATGAGGCAGGCGCTCAGTGGAAGAGGAGGAAGGCAAGGCGGTTGATGGCAAACAGATGGAAGGTTCAGAAATGCTTTTGGTGAAACTGGGTTCCTGGTCACTGCCTCCACCGGAGGCCGAACGGGGTTGGGAGGAGCTGTGTTCGGAACCAGAAGACAGACTCTCCACACTGAGAGCTGGAGAGCAAGAAGATTGCAGAGAATGTGGGTGAACTGAGATGTAAACAGGGAAGGACGAGGAAGAAGAAACCAAGGGTGCAGAAGTAAAACAGGTTTGAATGTATATGGAATAGAATGGAAAGATTTGGGGGGGGGGGGCAGAAACACAAAACACTGTTAAGAATTTCAATCATTTGAGGGAATTTGACAGTAAATGCTCCAAGACGGCTCTACAAGTGATCCTTTAGCAGGCTTTTGAAAAAACATCAAACATCATCAGAATAAATTCATGGGAAAAGTATACAAAGATCACCAAGCGTCATCGGCGAGGCAATGACAATGAGTGAAATAATGCAAAGTAGTATCATGTGCATGCTGCATTATAAGATTCTAACCTTGGTTAGCAGCAGGTGGCTGTGGTGCACGAGGCGCTGGTCGTTTCTTGCTTTTGGCACTTCCCGGGCTAACCGAGCGGGAGGAGCTTCCTGTGCTAGGGGGCGTGTCCGCACCAGAGGCATCAGCCACCTGTGTGATGCTGTACCACGGATGACTTGCCGCCAGGGCTGTTGGAATCGCGCTGCCTTCCTCCTCGTCCTGAGCCTCGTTCTTTTCATCCTCATCATCCTCAAAGGGGTTGGAGGGTGAAGTGGACCTGGGGCCCTCCTCCTTAAGAGAATAAACAGAGCCTGTGTTGGGGGGTGTTGGCAGCCCTGTGGGGGGAGGGGGAGGAGGTTTCTTCTTCTTGGTTTCTGATTGGACCAAGGCAAGCCAGGGTGGGTCTTTGGGTTTTTGTGTGCCACTGGACAAGCTGGGCAGTGAGACAGACACATGGAGGCATCACAGACAGGAAGACCACACGTCAAAAATGAAGGCATGAAGCGGTCAACGTTTAATATGATGCGGTTCAGACAGGGAAAACGAATCATGATGTGGTCACAACAAAAAACAAAGAAAGAGAAGTGGGTTTCAGAGAAACTCACATACCTTCTTGGAGATTGGGATCTCTCTCTGGGTTTTGGAGGTGTGGGTGGCTTCTGATGTTCACCTGCCATTCCAGAACAAATGTAAGCATCACACATTGGCACCTCTTAATCGTTTTTGCAGCAATCTTGATCACGCACCAGCTGCTTGGGTGTCTGCTGTCCGGGGTAGCTTCACCCGTGGGGATGGGCGGGGTGGAGGGCTGGGCTCCGAAACCCGGCGAGGCGCTGGCACCGGTCTGGTGACAGTTTCATTTTGATTGACAGGTTTAGTGGGGAGGTCCCCATTAGCCTTGTTACTGGTTTGCGTGTCTTCAACCATTGCTTGTTCATGATCTTCCTCATCACTCTCGTCAAAAGGGTTAGGAGGAGAAGAGGGGCGGTCTTTCTCTTCTGCTTGTCCGCTGTCATTGAGCAAATCTGCGTCTTCCAAGGAGACCTCGTTCGTTGGTACAGGGGTGACTATAACAGTCACATTAGCTGGGATGTTATTGTCATTCACTTCCCCCACGGGGGATGGAGTCTTGAGCTGGTCTGTCTCGGAGGCTGAGATGTGGGGGGTCTTGCTGCGACCCATCCTCATTGATTGGACTGCAATAGGGCTCTTGCTAAGGTCTGGCCGGCCATTCTGGTTTGCTGAAGCTTGCCTTGTAAGGTGGTGGGTGCAAACCAAGGCCCCCGAATTACTTCCTACTTTGTAAGATCCAGGTAGCAAAGTGCTGCGACACTCGGTGCATCTGGAAGAACAGACACAGGAAAAGGCTAATATTCACATCAAGATATGAAATAATTGAATGAACTGAACTCAACTCTATCATATGTGTCACATGTAAACACTGCATATGTCCGAGTCTTGGGAAATGTCTCCTGGCCAACTGATTTATTGGTGAGCAACTGATTTTTGTCACAAACCTTTTTCTGGTGGTAAGCTTGCTATACAGGAAAACTGCCAAATATTTTTACACTAAACCGGGAAAGCAGGATACACCAAGACATGTTTGAACGAGTTCTGTGTGGAAGAACTCGTGAGCCCTGGGCTCGATTGCATCGTACCTTTGGTATGATCTTGAATAGACATTGTGAGCCAATGTTTGTGACCTCTGACCTCCCAATATTATACAGACACTACTAATCAAAGAGTGGACAGCAACTTCATACATGTTTCAATTTTCTATCCATCCAGTGTCCGATCCGCTTATCGTCACAAGGGTCGCGGGGGGTGCTGGAGCCTATCCCAGCTGTCTTCGGACAGTAGGCGGGGTACAACCTGAAATGGTTGACAGCCAATCACAGGGCACAGGTAGACAAACGACCATCTGTGCTCACACTCTCACCAAGGGACAATTGAGAGTATTCCATTAACCTGCCACGCATGTTTTTGGAATGTGGGAGGAAACCGGAGTACCCGGAGAAAACCCACACAGGCTCGGGGAGAACATGCAAACTCCACACAGGGAGGCCGGAGCCGGGATCGAACCCACGACCTCTGCACTGTGAGGTCGACGCGCTAACCACTGGACCACCGGGCCTCCTGTTGCAATTTTCACTAGCTGTAATTTTCAGGTTCTAATTTAATTGGAAGAACTAAATGTTATTCACAAGAAAACAGACATGCACCAAGCCAAGATGAATTAAAATAAAACTTTTGTAAAAATTGAAATTAATCATCATAAATTCATTATTGCTGTAACCCACATTTGTAATTGTGTGATATTTCCCCAGAATTAATTTGACTCATGGCAGGTCAGTGCTTACCTGAAGCAGTTTCGATGGTATAGCTTGCCGTTCACCAAAAACCGCTGCACCAAATGAACGTGCTGCTGACAGGCAGTGCAGGTGCTGCTGAGTGTTGCCCGCTTTGACTCTTCCAGCCCCGCCACCGCCTTTGTCTGGCTCGGCTAGTGCAAGCAACCGGAACGTATTTCGCAGGCAGAGGACAGGGAGGAGATGTCATGGGGTGGTGGGAGGGGGAAGGGGGATGCAGATTAATGAAGGAGGGGAAGAACAAACATGGAGTCAGGATTTGAGGATGTGGATTCTTCATTGTATTAACTTCACTACAACTTCTTCCTGCATCATCTACTGCTTCATCCAACAGCATTATCATTCCAAATGTAGAAAAATAAATAAATACCAACACTTGGTTTTTAAAACATCCCTTAAATGATATGAAATACACCGACTGTATTTTAATGATCTGAAAACGAGCTTAAAAAAACATCACACAGCTTGAGTTAGTAATGGTAGGTTTAAATAAGATAATAAATAAATAAATTTGCATTATGAAGGTCAAATATACAGTATTATTTGAGCTGTTTTTAGATCGGGGTAGAGAAGATTAGTGATTAGCAGCAGCCACTTCCAACGCATGCCACGCTGTGTTAGGGGAATACAACACTACTATATTATCTACAAGAGCAGGTTCAAAAGACTAACCTATCTGTTTTACTTTCATCTCTTAGCACCACCCTCCCACCACCACATTCACCACACATCTTACTCCCCAGGCTCAGGAACAGAATGTGGAAGGAGGGTCATGTTTGGGGAGGGGGAAGTACATGAAGAGGGAGTGGAATGGCTTTCCACCTGAAGAAATGATGGCGCCGGTACATGGGAGTGTGGGATGCAGGAAAGAAGATGATGGCATGCCACAGAGAAGAGAGACAGGATACAGAAACTATCTTTATGGACTACTACTCTTCTTGCCCTCATAGAGAACAGGGAAATATGAAATCCACGTTTATGTTCAGAAAAAGGGAGAATAGGATTTTGTATATCACAGAGTTAATGATATCACCCACAAATACCCACAAAACAATATTGCAAAGCTCCTTGGTATGCACTAAAATATTGGACAAAGATTCAGTGTGTTTATTCATCTACTCAACGACACAACTGACCTGAAAAGTAAAGCGTGCAGTTTTAGAAGAGAACAAAATTGGCCACAGAAATCACAACCAGCACATGCATGAGGAGAAGTCCTATTTGTCTGAACATGCCGTCACATTTTCCTCAGGTGTCGCCCTTACCTCAGACTCAACTTCTTTGTCCTCTAGTGGAGTCGGAGGCCTTTTCGGGGAAGGCTCATTTTGACTAACAGAACCAGGCCTCTTCGTACAGGGAGGGTTGGCTGTAGGAGTAGATGATGAGCTCATCATTTACTGTAAACGGTATGGTCATCGAGTAAATTGTCACGGACGGCTATGAGTTGTAGCATTCCAAAGTACAGCACACGGGGCGGGAGAAGTGAACCGAACCAATCGCTTTTTTCGTCGATGTGCGCAACAGCTTTGTGTTTCCTTTCAAACTTAGCTAGTAGCAGCCGTGAGCACATTTTGAGCATGGCTTGTTCCGATTGGATGACTGTGTCTTAAGATGTGTGTTTTGTTATATTATTTTGTTTTATTAACTGTTCTGTCAAAGTGCTTTGTTACAGCTGCAGCTGTTGTGAAAGCACTATATAAATAAAGATGTATTGTAATCAATATATCGGCAAATGATCATTTACACTGAGGTTCACGCCAATGGACAGTGCTTCAAGTCTTCAGTTAACCTAGTGTGTGTGTGTGTGTGTGTGTGTGTGTGTGTGTGTGTTTGGAATGTCGGAATGTACGCATGTAGGAGGAAGCTGGATTATTGCTGGGACAATATCCATGTGAGTGTGTGGAGAACTCCGCTCAGGAAGGCCGCATCTAAAATTTAAACCCAGACTCTCTCGATTGTGAGGCAGACGTCCTAACCACTACCCCACCATGCTGTCACCTCCCTGACCATGTCGTTCAAAACAAAGCATGATCGTCTCTTTAAAGGAAAATTTTCTGATGTACTGTAGCTCTTGTCATATGTGATGTCATGCAGTTGTGCTTATGTACAGAAGAAGTTGAAAAACAATGTTGTACTAACCTTGAGACTTGTTATTGAAGAAGTTGTAGTACTGCGAAACATAGGTGATGACACTGAGCCGGTCAGGAATCTTCATGGATACCATGTCTTCTGGGTCCAACAGGGCAGGTATCCCGAGCTGTGCCTCAGCTATTTCAAAGGCCTATGGTACCAAGAACAAAATGGCCAACACAAGTCCCTCATTTGTCTTAGGCAACGATTTGTAATCATCCTGGAAGCATGGCTATAAATGGAAACAATCACACAAGCCCATTCTTGGCCAACAAGCAGTAAATACTTTGGACTTCAAAACTACTTTGCGAACCATTAGTGTGTTACACAACCGTTAACTGGTCATAAAGGTGTGCTTTGTTCTTAGGCTACAAGGTGCTCTACAGTAGAAATTAGAGGCCTGCTCCTGTTACATAACATCACAGATACCGTGTGATCCTGGGCAGGCGTATACATACAGAAAGTAACACACAAGCCAGTAAACTACTGCACATACCAAAAGGCAGGATAGGGCAGAAGTACAGAACGGGATTGGAACAAAATGCATTATAAATATTTTACAAAAAGGATGCATCTCTCAGCAACGGATGGGATAAATTCAATCATTTCTAGAGAGTAACCACCTAACCTAACCTAACAAATTGTATGTGAGCACACCAAACCATTCTAAATGGTGGTCGCATGATGACAAGTCATGTGACAGCAATCTTATGAATAGGTTGAATATGGGCCTACTGTTTGTTGACACAATTTGTTGGGAATGATAACCAAGAAGGCAGGAGTTCATGAAAGCTAGTACAGAAAAGGAAAAGACTTAAATAGTTGCATGTGCTCCTCGTTTGCAGTCATAAATGACTTACTCATGCTTAAGCCTCTGGGATAAAATGAATGACTCGCTCTCACTTAGTCATCAGATTTTGTTTCTGGTTCTTTAGTGAACGGCTTCACTTTCTGAGGGCTTAGAAAAGAGGTTGGTGGCAGCAAAGCCCTGCCAAGGTTTAGCTCACACAATGAGGAGACTCCAATTTCAGTACTGAATGTATTCTTGGTTGACTGAAAGAGTGAAACATCTTCACAAGAAAAAATATGTTGAAAGTTTGTGCTGGTTTCATTGTCCGCAGTAATGTGCAAAGTTTAACCGCTGTATTTTTCGGACTTTAAGCCACTACAGTACTTCTTTCCCCAAACTGAACCCTGCAGCTTTCCATGTGACGTGGTTTATTTATGAATTTTTACTTCAAGCCATAAATAGTGAAGTCAAATCAAGTCAACTTTATTGTCAAATGTGCTCTATGTGCAACATACAGTACGGATGAAATTTCTTTCCTCTCAACCACAGGAGAGAGAGGAGCCATTAGATGTACCCATTTCCTCATCACATCAGACCAATGAAATTACCGAACACGTCAGTGAACCAATAAACTGTCCAAGTCCGCCCTCATACTGAATATTCAGAAGCCATTTCCGGTAGGAGGGTGCACGTGAAAAGAAGAATCTTGAGTTGCGTTGAACGAGCATCGGGAACAGGTGCCATAAATACAGGCATCTCTGCAGTGCGACTCCCATCTCCATGTTGTTTGCTTGGCGAACGACTCCCACCATTACTGGTAACAGATGACAAGACAGCAAGTCTGGCCATGGAGCGACAGCCCCTCATCGAGTTATATACGGTATGATAATTCCCTGCATCTCCCAACACGTAAGAACCTGGTTTCCAAAGGCTGCGTTGCATTTGCCTTGTGTGACTAAGAGAGACTAAGAAGGCTCTGGGACATCACTGTGTAACTAGCTGTGATTGGCATTGTTTGGGATTTTTTTTTTTTTTTTAAATGTATTGATTGATGTTTAAGGCCAATAAAAGTTTTTGAAAAAAATACATCTGTGTGACCACTTTTGGGTCTTTTGGGGTTCAGGGGTCACTCCTTAAGACTTTCTATAACTCGGTGGTGGCCTCAGCCATCCATTATGGTATTGTCTGCTGGTCAGGCAGCATCTCGGCCCGGGACAGGAAGAGATTGGAGCGACTAGTCAGGAAGGCTAGTTCTGTCCTGGGCTGCTCCCTCGACACTCTGGAGGAGGTGGGCAACAGCAGGATGCTAGCTAAGTTAAAAGCTATGTTAGACAGTCCCTCCCACCCCCTCCCTAGCTAAGTTAAAAGCTATGTTAGACAGTCCCTCCCACCCCCTCCAGCCCGCCCTGACAGCACTCGGTAGCTCCTTCAGTCAGAGACTGTTACACCCACGTTGCAAGACGGAGAGATACCGCCGCTCGTTCCTACCGACTGCTGTCAGGCTGCTGAATAAAAAATGAATAAACAAATAATAAATTTATTAAAATAATATGAAAACAACTGTGAATTTGAATAGTACGGGGACTATTGTATTGTATAATATTGCACTTAATTGAACTTATTGACCTTATCCATGTTTGTATTTACATTGCACTTAATTGAACTGTGTTTTTTTTCTCTTAAACTTTTCTCTTTCTACCTACAATCTTGCTGCTGAAGGCTGTAAATTTCCCCAGTGTGGGACAAATAAAGGATTATCTTATCTTATCTTACTTTCTTTGCATATATCCCCACAGCTGAAACGTGGAGATGCACGGTTATAATAATTTTTCTACGTTGCTTTGGTTCATTTCACAGAAACAGAAATGACGCTCTGAAAATAAAATCGACAAATCCCCAAAACCCTTGCAAAGTAATTTCTCATTTCTTGTGACATATGATTAATGTTCATGAAATGCACTAGTTACTACCACCATACTCTCCTTTCCTCAAGGCAATTGAGGATTTTTTTTTTCTGCTTGGAGGTGGAGTGTATGGCTTAACAGCAAACATCCTCACACAAGGAATTAACTTACCAGTCGGTTGTTCTCATAGACGTCATCTTTAGACAATGAGTCAAAGTCTCTGCAACGAGCAACACACACACACAAAAAAAAAAACATCAATTTGTCAGCCAAAGTATAACTGGGGCAATTTATCAAGGGAAAAATTACTGCAGCGGCTATTTCGTGACCTCATTCTGTTGAGAACCTCCTAAAAAGGTGTCTGAATTGCATGATGGACAGATCTGCTAAGAGTTAAGCTTTGGAACTGCGACCGTGTGATATTGAAAAACTAAACGACACAGCAATGATCCAGGCTGAGAAAAAGCACAAAAGGGAAAAAGTGCCGGTGGTGCCATGATGATTACAAAGGGCCAGGAGCTAGGAAGCCAGGCTCTCACCAGTAAACATCCTGCTTTCAAGTGGAAATACTGTATCTGAAGTGTTCCTGGATCAAGTTGAGTGTAGAAGTTTAAATAACACTTAAACTGGAAACAAAAAATAGTGAGAGGACTTTCAGAGACTACCAAGGTGGAAATCCCAGGAAGGCCAACGCCCCAGGACAAGCTCACACAAGTGACCTGTGTTCACAAGTCAAAACTGCTCACAAGCACAAAAACACAGCAAGCGGCATCGCTGATCAATTTAAAGGCTAGTCTTACTGGGTCTTTTTCACATTCTGTAACGATGCCAAATCTGTTCATGATAATGAAAGAGTGTCTTTGAACACACAGATGATGGATAATGAAACCAATCCACCATGACTGCGCTTCATTCCAATTTATTTTAGGCGAAGTGGCAACTGTCGGTGGGATAGTTTATATATGTGTGTCATACGATGCACCTTTTTAATCCGTGCAGAGGAAATGATATGATGCCATTCACAGATTGGAGTTTTCACAATGGTCCACTATATCCGGATCTGCACGAAAATGGAATTTCACTCTTGACTAAATTGCACATTTCCTTTTGGCCCACCACAAGCTTCAGATCTTAATACAGTATTAGTAACTTTTGCAAACATCGGTTTTTACTTTGGAAAACAACACAGTGAAACTGTGAAAATCGTGTTTGCAGCAAGAAATTTTTCACAACAGTTGTTTCACTGTAGCAAATTTGATATCAGATGTAAACACACACACACACACACGTATGGAGGCAGGCGAGTGGGAATGGTGTTAATGCATGAAGATTTTTTTCACACTAGGGGGT
>CAAKHF010022453.1:76274-88996 GCA_901007745.1 Hippocampus kuda | reverse complement strand
CATCCCTTTTTGGCTCTATATTTCATGTGTGAGTGCGCCTCTATCTGTAGGCAGTGCAGAACACCCCCGATAACAAACGTAGACATCGAACACACACACACACACACACACACACACACACACACACACACACCAAATGCAGCAGAGACTGTCACTCAAGAATCATCTTGCATAGTCACAACAACGCCGCTTACAGAAATAGAGACGACTTCTGGCACATCACCGCATTGTCCTCCAGGACTGCACTGCCAAGATACATGTCTATATATCTATATAAAACAATTATTTCATATTGTTATAGCAATGCATTTTTACACATTGCGGCTCACCATCAACATTTTACCCCTAATTGATGTCTGGTATTCACTGCACCTGAATAATGAATACTGAGGACATACTGTAACAGCAGATCGACTTGCAATCAAATAATTGAATGTGTGACTAACACAACTGATTAATTGGTGGTTGAGTTCCATTTAGATGAGCCAGTTCACAGCACATGACTGCTGACTAGGCTGGCTGGGATTATTAATGGAATGGAGTCCTCTTTAACACTCTGACTCACACCTTCACGTCTTCTGTTCCAACAACTCAGACACGTCTGATGCGGAAAGGGCCAGCCATCACAAAGCTCTCAACACTGACCGTGTTTTTGTATTCCATCTAATGTGTGTGTGTCTGTGCGTGTTTATGAAGGCAGAAAGTGGTGAGTTGTTCCGAGCAACACAAAGCTTGTCAAGCTGTGTTAATTACAGCACACTGAGCTTCCAACCAATGTGTATTACAGTTCATGTCAGTGTGTGAGGTGATCGGTTACACTCATATTCAGAGTTCCAAACACAATGGTAAAAATGTGGCACAGATGGTTCCATATCCTATTTCAGTGAATTACAACTAATATATAATCATTTGGGTTGGGCAAGTACCATTACTAGGTATCAGTATCGGCCCAATATGGGCCGATACTGATACTGAGTTTTCGAGTTTCGTGGGGGCTGCTGATACCAGCCACTAATACTTCAGCCCAAAAAAATCTGACATTGAGTAAGTCCTCCTTGGCAGTAGTTGCCGTTACACTGCGGCGGTTTGACTCATAAGCGAATCTACGTCTGCGTTGGAAAGAAAGGTCTTTGTTCACAATTTTTTGTCATTGTGTTAAATGAAATCTTACATATCAAATGTACTACAAGTATAAGTATAGAATTGGTGAATACTCAAACAATGTATACTCATACTGGTGTTGCTTTGGAAAAAAAAGTGGTATTGAACATCCCTAATAATCCTCACAGCAATTCCAAACTTCCCTAAATGTGTAGTTCAATAGAATGCACACAACCATATCCAATTTGCACAATGGTAGGAGTGTGTATAGTACTTTTCATTTACACGGTCCTGTAGTGAAGGATGGCACCAAACACTAAGCCGCCCTGAAAGGCTGTCAAAAGAAATCACTGTCATTTATAGCTGTTCAAAAAGGTGTATTCGTACATTAGAAGTTCTCATATACAACCAAAACCACCAATGACACCAAATGGGACTAGTACTTTCGTGACCTACTTCACAATGAACTTGATTACATTTTTTGTCCATCGTTTTCAAAGAAAAAAAAGTAATCTCATCGCAGACTTGTGCAAAATTTCTTCACACTGATCCATTTTCACAATTTTTACTGGCTTAAACTGTATTTGTATTTTGAATGTTTTCACATCAGTCCGATGTTTGCAGTCAGACTTCTGGCCCACGAAATCCACATTTCTCAGGAATGGGACTCCTGAATCATTGCAATTCCAAACTGCGCTAAATGTCTGGTTGAATAGAATGCTGTCCTATTTTATTTGCACAACCACTGGAATGTGTACTTACATCAACTCTGGCCTGTAGCGATGTATGATGGCACAAAATGCCAAGCCGTCCCGAAAGGACGTCGACATGTCCTTGATTTCCACATTGTGATAATTTTCACACTGTATCCGACACCACTCCTGGAGAGCCTTCAGAGATCCCATCATCGTGCCGAAGTGTTCTTGGGGTCAGTCATCAGAAGAGTTTCGCCAAAGGCGGACGTAGGTGTTGATACGTCACTTTTAACCAACGATGCGACGCTGCGTGAACGAGCCAAATAAGAGCCAACTTTTTGTCAATAGAAATTGCATTGTACTTCCCAAATCATCTGAACTCCGAGGTCATGGCGACAATGATGATATCGTCACTGGACCTTACACCCGAACAAAAAGATGGAAGAACAACACCGCTGATATCCCAAATTGCTAGCTCCAAGCTTAGTAAAGTTCTTAGAGCAGCCAACTTTGCTAGCAGGCTAGCAGCTTACTTAAAATCACAATTCAGCGTTAGAACTGGGGAATGATCATTCAATTCCAATCCAAGCAGGGCTCACAAGTTTCCTCACACTATTCGAGCTGCGGACCGCAACACGCTTTTTCTTTTTTTCCACCGTCTCCCGCAGCGGCAATTATCGCGTTGACTGAAAAGAAAAGTCCATTGTTATTGGCGCGAAACGTTGTTAAAAATCGCCACAGAAGCTTGCTGCCGATGCCAGTCCATCCTCGCTTGCTTAGAATGCAGCGTTGGCAACCCTTTAACCTCCACAATGTCACGCTGTTTGATTCCGCACCGCACCCCACCGGGGGCGCTACGGAGAAACAAGACGCCCATTGGTCATTCACGCGATATTACAAAACCACGCGAGATCAAAACCTCCTGCTTGGAAACGGTTCCCGAAAGATGGCAGGGCCCCCTCCGGAAGAGGAAATCCTTCAGTCGCGTATCAGAAAATAAATAACATGCAGATCTATAAACATATCAAAATGATGTACTACTGACGTAGTAAGTCCTAATTTGTTGCTTTCGAGTGTCGCTTTATCGGAAATGATTGATGGCTAACCTAGAAAGCAAGTGTGAGCAGCTGCGTTCTACAATAAATCAAAAATATAAGAATTAGACTCGTACAGTTACAATTAAACTTAAATCCTTTAAAATACGACATTATAATTCACTGTCCTCCGTAGTAAGGTGTTTGTCTTATAATACAGTCTGAAATGAATCTGCTTCCTTTACAGACGCACACATCAAAGGTTTTTGTGAGTTACGCGACAGTGAACCTGAAGAGTAAGCAATTTAACCATTTGCATCCGTCCAACATTTTTCACATAAATTGTTACTTAATCGCAAACCATTGTGCAAAACTTAAAACTGTCACATTAAAGGTCTGAATTTCTGTATTTCTTGAGTCCTAATACGTGACTGCGATCATCACATTATTAGGTGTTAGACCATCTTTTGTAACATTTCACAAAATAAAATAAAAATTTCACACAAAAATTGTCATTCAAACATTGCAGAGGCACAACTACATTTTTTACAATTTTATACCAAATTTTACATCCAAACATTTCACAGGCAGATAATACTGACCTCACCTGGACATTGTCCCAAACCCAAACAGTCCTACTATTGTGAGGCCCAACAAGAGCAGAATTCCAGTTATCCCTAAAGAGTGAAAACACAACAGTGTGTGCAGAGCTTGTATCAAATCATCATGATATATAAATGATGAAGGCTACAAAAATAGATGATTAAAAGTGGAATACACTGATCAAAGACATAAGTTCAGGTGTGACTTAAGATAGGGATGACAGACAGTCCATAATAACTACATACACAACACAGCCAGGTTTGAATGTCGTATTTGATTGACTGCCCGAGTTAAAAACAAAACCCAAACATTAAAATTTACTCTCTGTAGCACATATACCCAAACAAAAGTAGATATAAAAATAAAATGTTGTAAATGCTGCGAATAAGTCGTGTATCAACTTTGTTAAGACGTGAGAGACATTAATGGAATGTTCGTAAGATCTCTCTAGGCTGCAGCCCTGTGGTTGGGGATGACTGCCCAACATCTACACAGACAAAAATATTTGGGGGGGATGGGCGAGAAACTCCATACAACAGGAAGTGCTTGCAAATATGACATCTTTTTCAACAGAAAATATAACTAGAGCAAAAATCATACCTGAGATTTTAAGTTATTTTTCCTTTTTAAGTGTACTCTGAGCCAAATTCATTTGAACTAGAACTGTACTTTCAGCAGGGGGCAAACCTCCACCATGGCTAAATAAAGCTTAATTGACCCCCACCCTCATACATGTGCATGAAGGTTTTAATTCATGGCATACATCGAATGGTCACCATCCCAGCACCCTATCCCTATGTGCTTTTAAGACCATTCAAATCTGGCATGGTGCTGGATATACAAACCTCACTCACCATTGTGGAAACATTTCTTTTTGTCCTTGACGTTTTAGTCGAGACTAAGAAAATTGGGTAGCCACAGAATCTGACCAATAGTTAAAACGGTACAAAATACCGAAAGGAATTAAAACTACTTCAGAAAAAAAAAACATGAAGGACTATTTGCCCCAAACTTTGAGATCAATGTACCAGCTAGTTCATTGACAACAGAACCATGTTGAACCAGACCAGGAAAATACACGGGATGACGCCAAATCCTGCAACGACTCTAATAGACACGTTATTGCAGTTTATGTTTACTGAATAAAAGTGGTACAAACTGCATAGAGTGGTGTAGATATGTTTTTTTTTTTTAGATTTCACTGAGGTCTCGGAGTAGCTTAATACAAACTTCAAACAAATAGTCCCAATCATTTTACTACTGTACTAGGATTGGCTCGAAACCAGTCCAGGGTGCACCCCATTTCTCACCTGTGACCCTGAACAAGCATTCTCGAAAATGGATGGATATTACTATTAATGGGGAGAAGGGCCAGAAGGAGGGGGATGAAACTGGTAAGGCGGTTGCCCCACAAAGCCCATTAATGGGGGCTGTGGTGGCACATACTGCTGAGACATGAGAGGCTGTGGCCCAGCTGGTGGCACAGATGGAGGAAGAGGCTGGGCAAACTGACCCTGAAGATGACTTGAGTGATCCATCCCTCCACCGGTAGCAGACGGGCCTCCACTAGGGTTGGAGGTGCGGCTGCCACTGTAGCCCTGGTACTGATCCGAACTGTGGCCATTCCTGCTCCGATCTCTGTTCCGGTCGCTGTAGGACGATGAGGGGGTGTCATCATTGTGGTCGGTGCGGCTGTAGCCAGAGCGGCTGTCTCTGCTGCTGCTGCTGCTTGCCTCTGCAGGACGCATGCGGCGTTGACACTCATCCTGGTACATCGTATTGGGATTGTTGGAGCTGCTGCCACGGTAACGCATTCTGCCACCTGTGAGCAAAAACAGGAACATGCAAAAACCACAGTTGAAGACAGGAGCGCAGATTTAAACCTCCAACCTCAGAATTGGGAGGAAGATCTGTTTATGTGCCACCAACAGCAAACTAGTTGAGATTAAATCAACAGTTGGTCACAGCCAAGTAGTTTTCATTTTTCGTCAAGACAAATATCCATTCCACATCCTCAACCGAATTTTAACATCTAACATCATTATTACGTTGTTTCCCCCCACCCCTCTCATCACTACTCACTCAAACAATGGTTCCCCAAATTCTCAAATTTCCCTTAATTGGTCTGAAAATCATTCACTACAAATAACATATATTTGTTCATACCAGTGACATATAGTGAAAGGCGGAACAAATATATATTCTTCCACCAGGCAGAAGGTACAAAAGTAACCTACACTGCTATGAAATTGTTTTTGCCCACGTCTTGATTTCTGTGTTTAGGCACAAAAAAAAAAAAAAAAAAAAATCCTGTACAGCGATGTGACAGACTCATCACCAATTATGGCAAATGCTTAATTTCAGTTACTGCTGCCAATGATGGCACAGCCCATTATTAGTTTCAGGGGCAATTACTTCTTCATATCGGGAGTTAGGTTTGGATTTTTTTTTTGTGTCTAAATAAATTGGCATTTAGAAACAACATTTTGTATTTCCTTGGGTAGTCACCGTGTCATATTAAAATTGGTGTGATGAACTGAAATCTTTGTCTGTAATAAGTATGCAAAGAACACAGAAATCAGGAAGAGGGAAAATACTGTATGTGTGCACTTTCTTGACATTTTGTTTGGTGGGGGGATTGTCAGATTTTTCTTATGTAATATGTGCACTTTGGGAAACGCTGCACCACAAATCTTTCTCCAAACCAAAAGGTTTCTATTTACCACTTCCTCTTCCGTGGCCCGAATCCACCATCTGAAGCAGTTTAGGGTTGATAGCCTGATTTGCCTCCTGCAGAACTCGGACAAGGTCACGGGCCTGCCGTGCATTACCAGGAGTGAAGAAGGTGTAGGCAGTGCCCTTGTTGGTACTGCGGGCTGTCCGTCCAATACGGTGGACGTAATCTTCAGAGGAGTTTGGATAGTCAAAGTTGATGACGAACTTGATATCTTCAACATCTTTTGAATAAGAAAAATGTTTTAGAAATTGGCAGAGATCAGAATATTTTTGCTGCATCCAAAAGATGATGATGATGATGATGACACATTTGTGGATATTTTGCATCTGATTTATATGATTGTTGTTGATGAACTCACCTCTTGCAAAACAAGACAGAAGTTACTTTCACTCATGTCTCCTTTAATAGAGTTTCCCCTCAGTGAGTGTACAGTGATTTAAAATCTAGAACTCATTCATGGACGTAGCACACTGTATCCAGATGATATCCTGCTGACAATTCCCCAAATATTTTTGAGACTGAATATACCGTAGTGTTCAGAATAAGTTTACAACAAGATACATACACCGAACTCTTGCTTCTTTGCCCACAATCAACACCCAATGGCAAATGTGCATGTTGTTCTTTGTTGCTGTTATCTGTTTTTTTACCATAATCTTCAAGCAAGTGGCTTTTATCTTTACTTGTGAAGGAGAGGCAGTGCTTGTAATGCTGCACCGACCCCCACTGGGATACAATAATCATTTAAATATTTTAAAATTAAAACAGAACTGTCAAATCACTGAGTATGGTTGTAATGAGAAGAGGATAACTACCACTGTCTAGTGCACCAGCTAGGAATAATGTTACTGTTGTGTGCCTATTTTTAGAAATGATAACACTTGATACTGTGTAGCATGTGCAGGTTTTTTCGGCATATCAAACAGATTTAAATGTTACTCAAAGACAACACATGTAAACACAAAATGCAGTTTTTAACTGAAGGTTAATATTATGAAAAATTAAGGGTAAAAATAATGGACCTTTGGCTTCTGTAGTAGTCAATGGCAGTTAATGATTTAAGGGAAGAAAAAAAAATCAAAACCTATATGGCCCTATGCGAAAAAGTAATTGCCACCTAAATCTAATAACTGGTTGGGCCACCCAGCAACTGTCTGACTTTGACACTTTGTTGCAGCCTTTTGAGAGCTTTTGGCCGACTTCATGTTGTCAGACAGGTTCTATTTAGATGATTTCTTGATTGGATGGGTCTGGAAGTAATCAGGATTAAGTGCCGTCAGTGAAAATGAACTGAAAAATGTGATAAGGCACTGTAAATTCATGATTTAACAAGTAGGGCTCGGGGGGGGGGGGTCCAACTACTCTTTCACATTGGGTCAGGAACCTTTGAATATTTTATTCCCTTAATGAATCAAATCACCATTTCAAAGCTGCATTTAATGTTTATTTAGGTTGTCTTATTTTTTTTTGGTTGATCTGAGTGGGGAAACTGCAAAATAAAAATCACGATTTTAGAGGGGGGGGAATACTTTTCATGGCACTGTAGATTATGTTTCTTTAGCTTTGTAACTTCACAAATGAATACATGTTCACAGTTCATTTCTGGGTCGACCACAGGAGCTGGAACAACATAAATACACTGAATACGCAACAGTCGGGGGAGCCCCGAGTGCAATAAAGCAACTATTATCGCCTATTGTTGCCTTGATGTGAAACACGAGCAATAAATTCAACTTTGATTATCACCTACAAGACACTAACTTCCCAGCACGTTTTGGCAGAATGATCTTTACTGGCCAATCTGTGTGAACACAAATTGTCTGTTTCTCATTACAGAGTACGTGGGGCTCTAACCGCACTACTGAGTCTAATCAGGAAGTCTCCCCTCCATTATAACCGAAAGACCATGTTATCAAACAAACAATAGCTAAACTTAGTTAAAGTATTGATTCAAAGACTACAGAAGGCGGATGGAGGTAGCTGTATGTAGCTCACGGTGGGGTTAAGAGAAAGGGGCGGTGCAGTACTTACCCCCTTTGTGTGGTGATCAGTCCTGGTTCAGAGGGAGGGGCTGAGGGTGAGGGAGACCGGATTCTTCCCTCACCTTCTGCACACACCAGCAACGTCAGACGGGAGCAGAACCGCTAAACCTCAAGCAACATTAACGCAGGTTCTGTTGCTCTCTCGCCACATTGCAGGACCCTCCTCGCGGCCCCAGGACTGGATCCAGACGAGCCCATCTAAACGCTCACTGTCTGTCTGCTTTTTTTGGGGGACGGGTCGCACAGCAGACAAACAGGCACCTCCGGCGGCTCCAATGACAGGCTCGTTGGATTCACACACAGACAGTATCGGGCTGGGGAAGGGGCTCTATGTTACCCATGGGAGTAACAGGGACTTTAACCCCACAAAACTAGACAAACATTTACTTTTAACGGGACTGAGCGTGCAGCGACAGCAGCGGCGCAGACTGTTATAGCTGCCGCACGCTGCCAAATCCTAAGAGGAGAAGAGGGGACAAAAAGGAAGAAAAATATAATAATGGGAATTTTGGCAAGTCAGAAACCCTTCACTTATTCCCCCCTTCTCACACATATTGTTATGTCAACAAAGATCACCACATCATTTTCTTCCCGTTTGTCATTTCACATTTGTACATGCAGTACCTGTCCTCGACACCGCACACATACACTATGTATGAGTGAGTCATGTTTAGCGCTCTGGCGTGTCTGCCCAACACAGACACTCCATTGCGTTCAGGCCGCGTGCCAAAGAGCCCCGCTTAAAGGATGCTTTGTAGCTATAGCAACAAGAAACAGACCAGTGGACCAGAAAGCCAGCAGTCTCCATAATGGACACTGGACAGCCCTTAAGATGTCAGGCTCTAACACGTGGCGAACCTCCTTGTGATGCCTATCAATCATTCAAATTCGCATGCTCATTCTTCAATAAAGAGGAATCCATCGACAAAAAAAGAAAACAACTCTAGACTTTTAATAGGAGAGAAATTCACAGAGTTGAGGCACTGATCAACAGCAATACAATACTGTAACTCTTGTTCGATCTGCCACTCTATTCCACTGCTTATTTACCTTGTGATCACACTCACGGGGGTGAAGTGGGGTGAGGGAAGTGGGTGGCTGGGGAGGGACCTTAGATAATTAATTTGTGTAACAGCCTCGTGTGCAGGTGAATTCAAGTCAATTCTAAGACAACAATAGAGGTGAGAAATGATTTGTAAATGTGAGAAGACATACCCAGACCGCGAGAGGCAACATCTGTGGCAATCAGGATGGGAGCTTTCCCACTTCGGAATTCTGTCGAAATTGAGAAACCATTCGTGAGCCAACTCACCATCAACTGCCAGATGAGGTCTAATAATAACTGATGATGTGTTTGTTCAACCTGTGAGCACCCAGTCTCTTTCTGGCTGGCTCTTGTCTCCGTGGATACACATGGCTGGCCACCTAGTATAGAAAACAGCATCAGTACAGTCACCTAGCAGGATAGGCTTGCAGGGTTCCTACAGGTTTCCTCAAGTTTAACGTAAGGTTTTCTCATAAAATTATGAGTCTTTTTTAATGGCTTAGATCGCTAAGACTTTAAAAAGAAATACTTATTTCAGTCATTTGGCAAATAAAAATAAAACGCATGAACTTGGACAGTCACAGTGAAGCACCGTAATTTGCAACCTGGAGAAAACCCACACAGGCAAGGACGGGGAGAACATGCAAGCCCCACACTTGAAGGTCGGAGCCGGAATCGAACCCCCTGACCTTTGCACTGTGAGGCGTACGTGCTAACCAGTCTACCATGCCGCCCGGTATTATTTCCAAATTCATACATTCAGTGCTTTAGAGAGCACGTTCCAGGCCCTGGGAATTCTGCGTTTGACATCATCACGGTAAATTGTCAAACGAGCAGTAATATTGCTCACCCATCCCGTCGCATCCTTCTCGTCAGTTCATCACAGCGTTTCTTGGTCTCCACAAAGATGATGGTTTTGTTCTCCTTTTCTGCCATAATCTCCTCCATAAGCTGCACAAGTCTGCAGTACACACAGGTAGGGGAAGAAGCTATATCATCCATCCATCTACGGTATTTTCCTCCACTGATCAGGCATCGAGTCACAAGGGCAGCAGACTAATGAGTGAGAGGCCCGGGCTCAGGGTATTTGCATAATTTCTTCTGCTAGCAGACAAAATTTGAAACATTTTTAAAAGGGCTTCCTCACTTGGAAAAAAATGTTACGAGTTGCGGAAACAGGACTGCTTCTCCCCAGCAGTTGAACATTTTTAAATGGACTTTTTTTGCTCATCGTCCAACAATGCAAACCTGTTCCATTAACAATTTACTGTTGACACTGTGGATCTTTTGCAAAAGTGCAGCATCTTTGGACTACGGAAGACGCTGAAAAACTCTTGAGTTAACCGATAGAATCAAGGCTGGCCTTAAAAGGAGGGTGAAAAGGTCAACGCAATGGCATAGCCATAGATTTTCCCCACTTCCTTACTTGTGGTCCTTTTCGCTGTCCATGCAGACATCAACAATTTGCAGGATGTTATGGTTGGCACTGAGCTCAAGGGCTCCAACGTTAATCTGGATGTAGTCCCTCAAAAAGTCTTCAGCGAGTTGACGGACATCTTTGGGCCAAGTTGCACTCCACATAAGTGTTTGTCTGTCAGGCTTGGATGCAGAACAGAGGAAGATGAAAGATGAGTGAGACTTGTAACTTAATCATATCAAATGCGGCGCCCATTGCAGCAGTCTTTCTCCTACCCTGATTTGTTCAACTATCTTGCGGATCTGTGGTTCAAATCCCATGTCCAGCATACGATCAGCTTCGTCAAGCACAAGGTAGGTGCAGCGGCGCAAGTTAGTCTTCCCTGACTCTAAGAAGTCAATCAGGCGACCAGGCGTGGCAATGCAGATCTCAACACCTAAAAGAAGGACGCAAACAAAAACTAAAAGCAAAGAAAGGACACACACACTCCACGTGGGATGAAAAAAGGCATGGAGTTAAACATGCAGATCATAATGAAAAGGGAGTCATGAATGAGCTGAACTTTTTGATATCGTTCTGTTGTTACAACTGTATTATTGTCAATGTTTTATGTGATGTCTTCAGTTGTACTGTTATTTCATGTTAAATGTTTTGCGGACCGCTTTGTTACAGTTGCAGCTGTTGTGAAAGCGCGACAGAAATAAAGATGCATTGTTTTTCAAAGTCGCCAAACATCATTAACTGAAAGGTTAATTACAAACTTCTTGCATGACGCAGCCATTGTCCTCTCACAGAATACCCACCCCTCTCTAGCTCTCGAATCTGCGGTCCTTTGGGTGCTCCACCATAGACGCAGGTGCTTTTGATTCTGGAAGACTTGCCATACTCAGAAGCCACTTGCTGAACCTGCTGGGCCAGCTCTCTGGTCGGGGCAAGGACCAAACACTATTTTAGGGGAGAGACTTAGTTAGAAACTGCCTGACAACAAAAAAGAAGCACAGCGGATCCCTCAAAAGTCAAACGGTGTTGAAGTGGACAAAGTTTAAAATGTGCTGCCAATGTTGAACAAAAACACAAAGCCCGAGCAAAAATTACGCTCCATAGTAATGGTATTGTCTTTATGTGCTTTTTGAAATATGTTTTGGCCTTGTGTGTGTTTACCCTTTCAAAGGTAACAGTGATGCTAAACCGAAGAGGAAAATGCATGGTAAAGACCACAACAGAATTAAAACCTGGGTGTCTTACGAAAGAGTCTGCAAATTAGCCACATGACAGTCGTAACAGAAGACCCGGTAATAAGCTGCCTTGGCCTTTTACACGAGCCAGGGAAGCGAGCTATCGTGGCAACTGTGCATACTGCTACTTCTATACAGTAATGCGGCATCTTGTCTTGTAATCAGATAATTAGATGGGTGATGACATCAGAGCCAACTTCAAGTGTGACAGTGAAAATACTTGTCAGACAGAAACAATGCTTTCAAAGCAACGGTGAGGGTCAAGTACTGAGCCTTCACTTTGCATAACAAATGGTAAAATATTAGCGGGACTGTGAAAAGGTTGACAATTTTCATTCATATGCATTCTAAGTAAAAATGGATCGAGAAAGCAGTATTCCTCAAAGATAGATTTCGCCAACAATATTAACAGCTTTTAGCACTTTCCTATATTATCATATTTTTATTTCATTATAATTTGGTTATATTATGAATGCCCTTGACTTTGTGACCAATTGACAGTGATTACCCTTGCCAAAAAGTCAGCGGGGAAAGGTTCCAGCTCACCCGCAATCCTGAAGAGGATTAGCAGTAGAAAATTTTTATTATTTCATATGGGGAAAATGACATTCATATGGAGAAACAGCCTCTTATGGTGGATTATGTTTGATCTGTGAGGTCCACTGTATTCATTCATTCATTCATTCATTCATCTTCCGAACCGCTTTATCCTCACTAGGGTCGCGGGGGGTGCTGGAGCCTATCCCAGCTGTCATCGGGCAGTAGGCGGGGGACACCCTAAATTGGTTGCCAGCCAATCGCAGGGCACACAGA
>CAAKHF010022453.1:59150-76254 GCA_901007745.1 Hippocampus kuda | reverse complement strand
TTTCGGGTTCAATTCCAGCTCCGGCCTCCCTGTGTGGAGTTTGCATGTTTTTGGAATGTGGGAGGAAACCGGAGCACCCGGAGAAAACCCACGCAGGCCCGGGGAGAACATGCAAACTCCACACAGGGAAGCCGGAGCTGGAATTGAACCAGGCACCTCTGCACTGTGAAGTCGACGTGCTAACCACTGGACTACCGGGCCGCCCGTCCACTGTATTCATTTCGGAAAAAACAAAGCAACACACGAAGCACATGAACTTACAATAGGACCATCTCCTCTCTCAAGATAGGGCTGATGATTAATGTGTACAATTGATGGAAGAAGATACTAGAGACAAGAGAAAAAGAGAGGCAAGTGCAGTGTCAGGAACTACATCAAATCAAGCACACGTTGAAATTCAGCAGTTGTCTGAACGTGTATGAGAAATACAGTTGAGTTTACAACAATAATATTGAATTATTTATGATTAGCATCATGTATTAATTAGTAAACAAAGACAATGGTTGCAGACATTCTTACAGCGAGAGTCTTTCCAGAGCCAGTCTGCGCTATCCCCACCATGTCCTTGCCACTCAGAGCCAGAGGGAAGCCCTGAGCCTGAATCGGTGTGGGCTCCGTGAAGTTCTGGTGCATGAGCACGTCCATCACATATTCTAATGCAGGGAGGGGGGAAAAAATAAGTGTTACTGGACCAACTCCTTTGGTTTATAAGCAATAAAGCCGACATGTTTGGATGATGTAACGCGCAGTTGACAGCTGGTGTACTCACGTGGAAACTGTGCCTGTTGAAAAGTGATTACAGGTTTTGGACAGTGAGAGCCTTTGATGGTGATCTCTTTCTTGCTACGAAACTCTTCAATTTCATACTAGAGGTGTAAAAACAGGATGTGAATTACACAATAGTGACTGCTCATGTGACACCAAGTTTGATTTATGTTTTTATGTGTTATTTGTTTACTCTGTCCTTTAACTTAAACAGCACTTTGCTTGAACTTTGTTGTTTTAAATAGAGTGGTATGGTACAAGACTGAGTTTTTAGCCAACTATCACATGTCATTTCAACAAAGCAAATAAGGGCAGAAAGATGATGCTGAATTCAATCCAACGAAAAGGTATGTACCTGAGTCAAACGTTGGACTTCTGGGTGCTCAGTGTAGAAGTTCTTCTCAAATTTCGGCAGCTCATCCAGATTCCACTTCTTCTTGCGGAGACGGTCGCCTAAATTCCCAATCTTCATGGGTGGGGGGCCAAAACTGCGACTCCCAATTGGTCCAGAACGAGGCCTATGAGGTTATAACATATGAGTAGGACTGCAGAATCAGTCATACAGCATACAGCGACAACGTCACATCATTTTGGGTGATTTTGCAAACAGTTTTTACTTTAAACAATTTTCAAAAGCTGAATTTTCTGGATTTGACTGCACAAAATTATATTATTACCATAGGGAAAACCGATAATTACACGAGTAATGTCTTAAATCATAATCTTAAATCACTCGCAAAGTTATTTTTAATCTATTCAATATTGCAGTTGCGTTTCGCGCCAGCAGGTGGCAGTAGTTAAAGGTCTCAACATTAGACTAAAAACATTTGCGAAAAGAACAGAAGTTTCCACTTTCCAGGCCTGGGTGCATTTAACAGAGGTTCGGGGATAATGACTTGAAAAAATGTCATTAAACAAATTGACGATTGTTACTACACGTTTTTCTGTCCCCAAAAAGAGTTTTCCCCACTAAATGAATACGTTTTGCATTAAGTTAAACGGCATTTCATCTAAAAAAAATCATCTTGTGTGTGAGTGTGTGTTTCTCGATAATATACAATATTCAACTTGGTTGAACTTAAAACGATCTACGACCGGGACACCCCCCACCCTAAAAAAAGATCAACAACACCGAAGACTGCGAGCCTTGCAACTGAATTTATTGAAGTAAACTTGAAACTTCGACACAACTGCGGGATCTGTTCCAAGTTCCAGCAATGCAATTGGCGTAATAAAACATTTCATACATTATATCAAAACCACATTTTAAGATATTAAATTACCTGTCTCGTCCACGATCCCTGTCTCTGTAGTCATAAGAAGAACCCCGCCTCATCGTTCCAAAAACAACAGTGCGTGGAACTTTGGCTCGTTAGTCTTTTCGACAAATCTTTGCGCCGTAATTTAGCACAGAAGCACGCTTGTCGATCAGTAAACACGTGAGACTAATTTGGCACACAAATAATACACTTTGTGACCAAAATTACGATTAAAAATTGTCTAAGTTTTGACGCGTCACGTAACACAGGCTACACGCAACTTATCTATACGCAATTTATCCCCCGCCCTCTTCTGAGTCGTAATGTCAACTGGTCATGCAGCGTATCTCGAGAGTTTGGTGAATTGCTGCGTGAAAAAATGTACGTAGTGATAATGATGAATATAATTTGTTGATTCGTTTCACAAGGGGGAGGTGTCACTCTAGGGGTTAACTCTCAGACATTAATTTCCGCGTAGAAGAAGAGTCTTTCCGGGGGAAAAGGAAGTTATCGGCCCCAACCGTTATTGTAGACATCGAGTGATGTAGTCGCTCGTTATTAAAGTACTAGTATGTCAATCCATCGATTTTAGGGACATGCCTTTGCTCATTCAAAACATACGAGTCGAGCGTATAACTTCGACCGGAGAACTCTTCGACAAATATCCAAATTTACAGGTTGGTCTCCACAGTTAGGCTAAAATAGCTGTCATCACCAAGCAATAATAACCTCTACCTTTTTGGTAGACGATTACCTGTACTGATTTATAATTTGATGTCTCTTATCCCAGCAAGATTTTAAAATATTTACATTAATCGTAATTAGACTGATGATCAGTGACATACAGTATTATGCGCATTAACTAAATTGTTTTAAATGTGGTTGAGATGATATAAGATGATAAAATCATGGAAGAAAATCAAGGATATTTACTGATTTATATTACTTGGGTAATTTGTCTTTTTGTTCTGTATTATTTGTACTGTACCTTGCATCATTCATTCATTCATTCATCTTCCGAACCGCTTTATCCTCACTAGGGTCGCGGGGGGTGCTGGAGCCTATCCCAGCCGTCTTCGGGCAGTAGGCGGGGGACACCCTGAATTGGTTGCCAGCCAATCGCAGGGCACACAGAGACAAACAACCACGCACGCTCACACTCACACCTAGGGACAATTTAGAGTGTTCAATCCGCCTGCCATGCATGTTTTTTTTGGAATGTGGGAGGAAACCGGAGCACCCGGAGAAAACCCACGCAGGCCCGGGGAGAACATGCAAACTCCACACAGGGAGGCCGGAGCTGGAATTGAACCCGGTACCTCTGCACTGTGAAGTCGACGTGCTAACCACTGGACTACCGGGCCGCCTACCTTGCATCATAACTAGGGCCAAAGTGAACTCCAGCTCCCTAGTGTAATGTACTTTGTCAAATGTTCAAAAATTCTGACTACCTTACCTCTAAATATTTATTCTTGTAACAGGAAAATGCTAAAGCCTTTCGTTCTCAGCCGATCAGTGATGTTGACCCCAAGTGTCTCCTGTACGTCCAACAGAGAGAGTTTGCTGCAACGACACCGGCAGATAGTAAGGGGAAAACTGTTACTCATAAAATTGTTTTCGAAAACAACATTATTTATAAATGTTTCTTCCAGAGACTGATATAAGCAAGCCATGAAAACATATTGATCGTACTGAAAGTAAATGGACTTAAAACACGACTACCGGTAAAAAAAAAAACAAAAATCATTTTTGTGTAGACCTGTTTCATGATTTTTAAAATAAAATAATTATATTGGAATCATTGGTTGAGTTTCATTTTTTTCCCATTAACAGGGGGACAAACCCTTTTGTCAATGTGTGTAATTGGATGTGTTCTGTGGGCCTGACACCATGATAGCAGCTGAAATGCTAGACTCTACCTTAACACCTGTGTCTTATATACCTTGCCAGATAATGTTTCAGTGATTGGGTCTGACGATGCCACCACCTGCCATTTGGTTGTGTTACGGCATACAGGTGAAACTTGTTTTCTGGTTTTCTTACTTGTGTCTCTTTTCAGCCTGCATCCAAGTTTAAATCATGTTTCTCATTGTCAGGAAGTGGAGCTGTTTGCCTTGCACACTGTGATGGTTCCAACACTTTTGCTGAAGTCCCCCTTCTTATCAAGTCAGTCACATCACTGAGTGCCTGCTGTAATGAGGGCAGGTATGAAGCAAACAGGCAGTACACTTCACAAAGCATTTACTGAACCTCCTCATCCTTCCAAGTAGACTTGAACTGCATCTTGTTGGTGGATTTAAGGATGAGGCAATGACATCCCATGAACTCAGCCTTAACATACTGGGTATTGTCTAATTCCCTGACCTTAAGTTGCCCTGCTAAATAAGAAAATAAGTATGCTGAATTTAACTTTTCATTTTCCAGCAGCTTTCCAGCAACTGAAAGATGATATCCATCTGCAAACATGTTGCATCACAGGTGACCTAATGTGATTACTACATCTTGTTTACAAATGTCATAATTCCTGTCGAATCCATTCTTCTCTGCTCCTTTTCTCCCCAGAAATGAACGATGTAGTCGTCAATGCTGTTCATAAACCTGCAGTTTATGGTGTTGGTATGTGAATGCTGCCCAAGAAATTATGTTGTTCTAAGTGCACGCTGCTACTTCATTTCCTTTATTTTTATATGTTTTTAAGGTGTAAACGTTAAGACAGGCAAAGTGTTCCCTGCTACTTTTCCTTATAAAGGCCCAGCAGAGGACCTGCGGTCAGCACGCACCTTCACAGGGGGACAGGTACCTCCAACACACCAATTATGATGTGTAAACTAATAAACCATCAAGAAACCAAATCAAGAAACCTTTTGCAGGGTTCCCACGTGCCACTGAAAAGCATGAAGTCATTAAATGTATTTTGCAAAAATGAAGGCCTTAAATTGCATTAAAAAGCATTAAATGTGATGTCCAGAGGTATTCAAAATGAAATGCAATTGATGAAAAAAACATTGTTACCAATTCAGGTGCTTCTTTAGATATGAAGCACATTTTATCGAGCAATTCCAGAAGGTAGCTCAAAAAGCAGAGCATCATCTGTTTGATTTGTGGTTCGTCTGCTGCAAAACTATGTCACTAATGACAATGAACGACCGTATAAAACTTAACGAAATTGTGCAGTGAGTCACTATAACACAATTCAGCTATAATGAATATGCTAAAATTATTTATACTTGTCAAGATTGGTGAATAGTTGTAATTTACAATGAAGAAAATTGGGCAGGGGTCCACATGTTCCATGTGTTTGTTTGAGAAAATGAAACCACTATTTTTCTCCCAAGAGCAACTGAATCAGGTTTTTATTCTTGTACAGATGGTTGACATTTATGACTCTAGTCGAGGACTTGTAGAAGTCGGCCCTTGGCAGTGGTCACCTAATATGGAAATTGCCTTTTGGTTGTCACAAGACGATGCCGTCATTTTACAGGTAAATGATCTAGAAACGGCTCTTATGATTAGCAATTCAAGGTGTGCGGGTTGCTTCGCAGTGTATATTAAATTCTGAATTTGTGTGTCCCAATTAGTACTTGTCCACATCACCAAAGGCTGAGCCACCGCACTTTGTCCACCACATCAAATCCACCATCCAGTTCCTCCTAAAGCACCCAAACTCTGACCGCCTCTTCCCTGGGGGTCAGCCGCAGCTCTACCACAGGTCTGAAAACGGAGACTGGGAGAGGTTTGCCTCTCAACTTGATTCTTGATTCTCAATGACCATCCATTCACCATCTGCTATCTCATTGTGTCTTAAACTCTACCTTAAGTCTATTGAACGGCTATAATAACTCATCTGGCTGGCCCAGTAGAGAAGTAGACACAAACTGTATTTTGTAATTGTCTGCAGAAGGTAGAGTATGTTTCCACTCATGCGAGCTGATGGAAAACCTGCACCTTCCATCTCCTTCTGTGACAGATCAATGTCTCACTATGCCTCATTATTGTTATTACATTATTTGTGAAACCTTATTGTCTTTATGGCAATCAATAAAATTATTTTACGGATGAGTGCAGATTTTTTTAACAAAACCTCATGACAGCTTAGCAAAATTACACACACTGTCGAGATGTAGTAAATGATGAGATGAAGAGACGAAGGCAAATCGTATCTGTTACCACACAAAACTGTTTTCACAACAAGCGATTCCATTTCGCCCCTTTCATCCCTTTCTACCCAGAAACGTGTCTACTATCCCCCCTCCCTTAAAGGTGCAGGTTCTGGGTTTTTGACTTTTTAACTGGACTTTAGAATATTTTCAATTTGTGAATTAAAAAAAAAAACACCACTTCAGCTTCAGCTGACGACCCTCCCAATTACAATGCATATTTTGCATCTTTGGCTATCAGTGGCAGTGAATTGTTAAAACGCTACTACATATTAGTGTACGTACTACGTTCATGAAGGGCAACTGTGGTATCCACTTTAACTTGTGTGGCGATCTAATATGTCTGTTGCCTCTATGTATCATTTCATGAATGGGCTAGATGAAGAAACAGTTCTTTCATGTCTATTTCGGATTTACGATTTAAAAGAAATGAGTACAGTATAAACTACAGTCCTGAAACGTGACATTGAAAGTAACGTGACACTTTCCTGATGGAGTATACGTTCATTTAAGTTATCGATGCAATTAAATTCGCCAACTTATATAAACATTTTCGTCACGTAGAATATAATGTCGATATAAATACTGTATATAGATGTGATACTATAAATAACAAGACGGTGTTATTGTGAGAATTTCATCTGTCAAACACGTGACGCGTTTTTAAATGCACACATCTCCCCCACTCAGCACCCCGGGAATTGATTTAGCCCCGCCCAAAAGAAGATCCAGCCAATCAAAATGTAATATGTCCCAGCCCGCACATCCTGACACACCCCTCGAGTACCCACCTCCGTGCCGAAACGTAGTGTGCAGAAGCAGCAAGGGTCCAGTCCAGCTATTACATCTGTGGACGTTTCAACGAGTGACTGCTGTATCACATGAAAGGCTTAACATTTACCGAGCCAGATGTGTAACACAACATATCGTTTGTTCATATTGTGAGCGTTTTCCATCGGAAATAATTCTGTTGTTTGGATGCTGGGAAGCTCATTGGGTAAATACGACGCACGCCATTTGTCTTGTCATGACCGAATAGCATTGTGTGAATGCTATGCCGGCGTACACTATTTGCATTTTGGGGTTCATGTAAGTCATCTCCCTCCACGATGCAAGTTAATTGTGTAGCTGTCCTTACCGTTTTCACGTAGCACCGTGTGCGTTCAATTTAAGGCTCCTATGATGATAAAGGCGTTTATTAAACATGTCCGTCGGTTCCCCTGGGTCACCAATGTGACATTGTACGGTTGCCTGTTTGCTGGAGGGGACTTTGTTCACCAGTGGTTTTCGCAACGGGACAAAATGGATTGGAGCCATACACGGAATGTCGCCGTAGTCGCGTTCAGTTTCCATGGCAACTTCAATTTCTTCTGGATGCGCTTTCTGGAGCGCAAATTCCCGGGCTATTCCGCCGGGATGGTGATGAAGAAGCTTTTCTTGGATCAGACCACGGCTGCGCCCTTGGCCACCAGCGCATTCTACACAGGTCAGTTAATGGCTAACTTGCAAATGGATCGCTCTTTGGCTGCTTACAACGCGATACCAATATGCCTCGTTCTTCTGTCCCTGCATGAAGTCAAAGGAATTGGCGGGTGTCCTCCTAGACTTTGAATGGACAAATGCTCAAAGTTGAAACATGTAATAGTTTAACTCAACTGCCAAGACTTGTTTGTTGAACATTAGATGAGCTCTTTTACGATTGGCTGGCAGCCAGTTCAGGGTATAGTCCGCCTACTTCCCGAAAAGGATGGATGGATGAAGATCAACTCTGCTGCTATGACCATCCTCATTGTGTACTGTACATCCAAACACCAGCTCTGTGTGTCACCTCATTCGCACACCTGAGTCCTTGATGCGCTCTCCGTAGGAGCAGCTCGAAATTTTGACAACTAGTGAAAAAGGAATTCATTTGTTTTAGTAGTTTATGTATTGGAGGTAACCTTCCCTAACATTTTACAGTTGACCACCGCTACGCAACGGGAGATGTCAGAGTGAAGGGGTACGCCAAAAAGTGATGCACTTCCTGAGCTAGACTTGGGGGGTTGAGGCGCGGGGGGTTGGGAGGGGTCAATGTAATGACCACAACAAAGCAGACTATGTAGAATCTCTCAAATTGTTTCACCTACAACATGACTTGAACTGGGACCCTCAGTTTCCAAATCCTTTTCCTTGTAGATGAGATACTGCCACCCAAAACGTGTGTTTCAAATGTGTACTACATTCTAACAATTCTTTGGAAAACTGTGGCATGGATGTTGGTTAAAATTGATACTGTGGGGTGTGTTGAGAAATGGTTTCTTTTCACATCACAGACCTGGGGGGTTTTTTTGTGTTTGTTTTTTTGAGCACGGGATCCACAAATGGCCACAGCATTTTATCAGTCATGATACAAGCGATAAATACCCTGTAAAATAGATGATTCTGAATAGGTGTATGAATATATGTGTGTGTTTTAAATTTGTCAGTCTGATAGTGAGTTGTTTTTTTTGTTTGTGTTCAACAGGTGTCAGTTTCTTAGAGGGCAAGGAGGATGTCATGGAAGACTGGAGGGACAAATTTCTGAACACTTACAAGGTGAGTAGAAAAAAGCTTAAGTGGGCACATTGTAATCACCCAATTTGTGATGACATAGCTGCTTTTCTTTTTCGCCTTTGATTCTCATGAAGAAAATGTCTGGTAATTCAGATCTGATAACACTCTAAGACTGAGAAACATACAGTGGAATCTCCAAAGTCAAACAGAATCATTTTAGTGACCAGGTCAAAACCTTCGGACTTAATTGTATTCAGCAGTCCAATTGTCTGTGTTTATAGGACTATTTTTTTTTTCTGTACAGACACATTTGAAAGCAATATTTTTACCCCTGTTAACCGTCATTCAAGTGAAAAATATTGGCCGCGATATAATAAAAGTAAAACAAAATCACTCTGCTTGTCATGACGCATGAAGGAAGCACGTGTGCTGCTCATGGAAGTAGAGAGAGAGAGACAGTTGCAGAATCCATGTTGACCTCATGCGTCACACTTTAATTATTCTTGACTGTCATACAAGTGTAAATATGAAAGCAACTTGTGTACGCACTGCTAACGGATGACAATGTGAGTCTCTTCACATTAGCGTGAAACAGAGTCAAGTAATTGTCGCTTTAGCCACACCGTATTATACTGAGCAGCCAAGACTGTGACGTTAATATCATTAGTTTGATTTCCCGTTCAGTGCTCGCTATCATGTTTCCAATTTTCTAATTCAGTTGCACCCCTGTGTCGGTATCACGCGCGCCCACGCACACACAGAGCTCATCAAAAGTAAAAACACTTTTGTGCTAATCCCTGCGCTTCAAACTCATAAAATAGTTCCCACTGTAATTCTTCTCTTGAATGAGCCCGTTCAGTGATAACATTTTGTTCTCTGCTTTCATTTCAATTTGTTGAGAAATTGCATGACTTTAAGACTGTTTCGTAACTACACACAGATCTCGCAAATTGTTTGGAATGACAATCCCAGACAGTATCTCTCAAGTTGTTGTAGGTTTTTTTTTTAACATGAAAACGAATCCTTCTCTTTGCCTTTTCACAAGCATGGACGGTTCAATTTGTGTTATTTCTCTTTCCAGACTGGGTTAATGTTCTGGCCCTTCATGCAGGTAAATATTACATCTCCTATTCCAGGGATAGAATTTAACTCTTGGTCGTTACTGGCAATATATGACCACGAGCGGTGAATGCTTTATAGCTCCAAGTTACATCTCTCTGCCTCGAGTTAAAGAATAATGATCACAATTACCTGTCATACTTGTCTGATTGATATTAACCCTTTCATGCGCCCTGTGACCCGATAACATGATAAACTGTCCACTGTAGTAACCGCTGTCCCTGAAAGGGTTAAACTTTTTATAGTCACAGTGTTTGACAAGAACATCCTTTTAAATTGTACACAATATTCAACCAGTGACCCACATATTTAAAAAAAAAAAGTATGCTAATTCAAATCTCTTCAGGGAAAATTCAAGAGTCTATTCTTCAGGGGTGTCAAACTCATTTTTATCATGGGCCACATTAGTAGTTATGGTTTCCTGCCGAGGGCCAGTATGACTGTGAACCCAAATAAATGATCGCCTCATCTTCCATGCACGGTACCAAGAAATTGATAAATGACTATTTTTGAAATCAGAGGCCACCTGGGCTGTACTTATGCTGGATAAAATTGTCCAACAAAAGTGTTTTAATTCTGTATTATTATTATTTTTTTTAACCCTGTACAACCCAAGAACCCTTTTCTTCTTTGGAAAATGATGAATTATACATTAAATGGCTACTATATGTTCAGTGAACACCAAAATATATGTATTTTCAAATATTCAATGCTTTAATCCTAATTTAGGATTAGGGCCAGATTTGACCCTTTGGGATGTAAGGGTAGAATTTGAGTAGCAGAATTTATAGGGGCCAAATTTGAACCCGTGGATTCTCCAGGGTTAAACTAAAGTGTCAACTTGTGTTTATGTATAATAATGCAACAGTAAGAAAACCAAAATCTTTGTTTGTCTCCCCCAGTTTCTGAATTTCGCCTTGGTGCCTCCGTACGTGCGAACAACCTTCAGTGGCTGCTGTGCCTTCATTTGGGCCACTTTCTTGTGTTTTTCGCGTCAGAGTGGCGACGGCACCGCCGGTGCTGCCCTCGAGTGGATGTTCCCCTCCAAAGGGGACGGAGCAGAGCAGACAAACAAGGTGAAAAGTGAGGTACTTGCTTCTAAAGAGGCAGCCCTAAATCCTTCATCCAAACAAAAGTGAAAAAAAAATGATGGAAAATACAGTGGGAGTCATGGTAGAAAGCAGCTCATGAATTACTCAGGGGGTCAACGTTGGCCTGAAATTGCCACGGTCGTTCAGATTTTGAAGCCACACTCTTGGCCGCAACATAAGGTACACATGGTCAGCTAGAAATAATTAAACACATGCCAGTATCAATACAAAATTCATCCATCTATTTTCAACACAATTTATCCTACAATGATCTTTAAAAGCGTCATCAGTCTTGTTACAACTTCTGTATTGTATCTCATTGTGGCGGTGTACCTAATGCTGTGGTCAGCGAGTTTATGGTCAGAAAGTGCGTCACAATACGACAGGAGATTGTCTTCCAGAAACAGGGTGAACAATCATCATGTTTTAACTGTCATCATGTCTGCGAGGCTTCTCACTCTCATTCACATTTGCTCTCCAAAAAGGCTTGAATCACAGGTCATAGGTCATCTTGGTGGCTGATACTTGAAAACTGTCCACAACCTGCTTGCTCTATTGCAGGGGTGTCAAACTCATTTCACATTGTGGGCCACATACGGACTCGGTAGATGTCAAGTGGGCCGAACCATTAACATTATACCATACTGTGCTATGAATCACCAAAATATCATCTCTTTCCTTTGTTTTGGTCTCAAGAAGCATTGATTGACGCTTTTACATCATTTGCTGTGTTGGGTCTATCTCGGTGACAGAGTGAGACTGCTGTTTTCTTCCCCGATCAAAACAATGTTGTCTTCTACTGTGATCAAAACAGTGTGCCCCCTAGCGGATAATCCACGAATTGCATTTTATTTAAAATATTCATTCTGTGTTTTTAATGCATTCCCCCCCCCCCTTTTAAATGATCCCGCGGGCCGGCTCGAACCTCCTTGCGGGCCGGTTCCGGCCCTCGGGCCGTATGTTTGACACCACTGCTCTATTGTGACCAGAGCATATCATCATATAAAAGAATGAAACAACTAATAGCAAAAATATGTAGTCATGGGACCTTCAAATAACTGCCACAAAGTTTTGTAAACGGTACACTGGCTTGTTAAAAAGAAAAATACCATCTCCCCTATCGCCATGGTGACCCCTGATCACCTACTTGATGTGCAGGGCTCGTACAAAGTTGCTCCACATCAAAACAACCAGACATTATTTATTGCAAGCATGAATGTTTACCACATACATTTAGAAACACTTTTTACTTCTGATCTTTGAAGTTCAGGTAACGAATATGCAGCTCGTGGTAGATACACTTCTCAACTGTAGGGGAAGCCCACAAAACAAGCTGTTGATGTGACCCTCTTTTTTATTTTTTACTTTGTTTTATTTTTTTGTCCAAGCAGGTTATGCTGTCATGACGATGATCATGATTGTTGAGCCACTGAAAATGAAAAATTGGAAACGTGAAACTAGTTTGAAATGGTTGGTGCTAATATCTCTTTGCATTCAATCTGCTACTGTCACATAATAGGAGCATGGCTGATTATCCCCAACAATATAAACGCATCGACGTTACCCAGGGCTGCCACCACAGCATATATTGGATACAAAAACATTTACAGACCCTTGTTCAAATGCCACGTTTTTGTGATTCAGGGGGAAAAAAAACGGATCTTGATGAATCATTTCAAAACATTTTTCTACCATTTATGTGAACAATTGATATAATGTGGGCACCCGTGTTAAATGGGAGTCAGAACAAGGTTATAATTGTTTCCACCCCTTTTTTTTTATTTACTTTTGACTTTTGTTTTTCAAATTCAGTTTCCGTAATCAATAAGAACTTTTTAAAAGTATGTTTTTTCACCCTGCGTAGCATTACAGGCTGAGTTGAATGACAAAAGAGGAGCAATATCAAAACACGACAGGCATCTCCAGCTACATTTGTATTTGGCGATGATGTCACTTCGAGGCGACACCTCGTAAGTGAACGACGATTCCCAATATGACATTTCAAAGAACTGCGCATATTTCCAGAGCTGAAAGCGATTCAAACAGCTGCCAAGTGCACGACACCAAGAGGTTAAAAGAGGAAAGGTTTTGATATAATTATTTTTTATTATTTCTATTTATTCACATCTTTTACATTTTTTTTGCGCGACAGAGAACTGGCATTTCAGCAGGGGTGTGCAGACTTTTTGTCTGCAAAGTTTGTGCTTTGGCACATGTTGACATTCATCACAACCAGGTCACAAAAACCTATTAGTAGGCGCGATATTATAGGAATTATCATATACTGTACTGTGTACCCCTTTTTGAAACTGAGAGCAATGTCTAATTAATGTGAAGGGCTACCAGTTCGACACACACTTCTGAAGTAGCAAATATCCTCAATTACCTTCAACAATTTTACCATGATCCGGTATGGTATGAATAAGGAATCGCATTTTTTTTTTTTTTGTGAAGACACTGATCATGTGAATGAGTTCTCAAAATAATAAGGAAATGACTGAATGTCAGTCTGTGACACCTCATTTCTAATAAACCTCTGCCAGTGTTTCCATTTTCAAATGATCACATTCTTAGAAAATCACAATGTCCTACTCATGTAGACATTGGTGATCCCCTGATATCCAGTGCGTGCGTAACATATGGTAGGTAAAGTATATACATACACACATATTTATTCGTAAATATCTACCTGCATATATACTGTATGTATGTAAATGAATGAACACGCATACTACATATAATAAAGGTATATAATACACTTAGGTTTGCAAAAATGATACTCCTCTCTGTGTTGCATGAATGTAAAAATATCATCTTTGCATCATTCCCTCACTTCATCCAATTTTTTTTCTTTGCATTCCGCATTGTTTTTTTCATGCATGCTATTATTTTGAGACAAATCATCATTTGTACAAACATCACTGACTACTATGTAAACAAGAACCTGTTTGTGCATAAATCGTAAGCTAAGACCTCTGCCAAAAAGCTTTTTTTGGGGGGCATGAATCGCTGCAGTCGCACGTTCGCTATCATATCATAGGAAGAGTTGGTGACAAGAGTCCTTTTACTACAAAGTATACTAATGGGATTAGTTGTATTTGATTTGTCTCACTGACACGAAGGAAAACCTGTTGATTGATTGTGTTAAATATTGATGTGAATTTCATTTTAAAAAATAAATAAGAATAATCCTTAACACTATTTATCAGACACCTTTAAACTGTGCTGGAATTTACATTTTTTGTTGTATTTATAATTATATTGCAGAAGGTTAGATTTGTTGTGTGCTAATGTCTACTACATAAGTCAAATGACTAAATTGTTTGTTTTATTGTATCGGCTGGTGAAGCTAAATAAATGCTGCGTTGATTTTGACACCACAGAGACATTTTTGGATCAGTGATGTGGTCGGTGATCATATTTGAAACTAGTTAAGTGATTGTGACGGTGATGAAAAAAAATCATTTCTATTAATGAATAAATACAGATGAACGTACTACAGTACTGTGCATTGTGTAAGTTTTTACAGTATATTGGAGTACTTAAGAAATTGCCAAAACTTCTCTTCATTAGGGTCCCAGGTGAGCTGGAGCCTACTACTGCCGCTGACTTTGGGCGAGAGGCAGGGTACATGGCGAACTAGTCTCCAGCCAATTGCAGGGCACAAACAAACATTCACACGCACGCACGCACGCACGCACGCACGCACACACACACACACACACACACACACACACACACACACACACACACACACACATTTTTCGCAGAAAATTCGGAAAGGAGCCACCAGAGAGGAAGTCCATAGTGAGATGGCATGGTAAATTCATAACGGATGGGTGCTTATGCTTTAAGCTGAAGGCACGAATAACTATAAATCGCTGTTGCAACCATTGACAATGCAATGCTGGGACGCGTTTGCAAGAATTCGATGTGTTTGAATCGGTTTGATGTGTGTCGTGTGACCAATGGTGCTCACATTGAACATCTTTGAACATTCCATGTAAAAATTGAGATCACAAGCTTTCTGAATTGACCAGATGCATTTTATATCCTTAATAGTTTCTGAGATATTCAATGTCAAAATGTGCCCAAGACTTTTGGAACACATTGTATATCGATAACGATTTCACAAGTTAGGAAACAAATATCAATACACCAAACTTTATTTCTATGAATTTCTGCAAGTGTTTGCATTTTTAAATATGACTATCACAATGCCCCCTCACTGGTGAGCCAGTGGCCACCATGTCGATGACTACAACTTTAAAAGATTTAGAACCAAGCAAGTGGAAGCTTAAATCAACTGAGCGGAAGTTTTGAGTGATGAAAATGAAGAGAATTAAAGTTAAAAGCAGTTGCAATCAAACACACCGTTGTTATCGAGAATGAATAGTGGATCACTTGCTTTGGACTCTCAACTCCAACTCCGGCTGATTTTATATTTGTATAACACTTTGTTCCAGCTGCTTTATTTAGAGTGGGTTAAAGTGGGGGGGAAAAAAACCTTGTGAGAGTCCTCTCGAAGCCAGTGGGCGTTTCCCCGCTTTTCGTTTCCTCGTCAGCAACGCGCATGCTCCCTGCATCCCCCTCCATCCGCACGTCGAGGGACCGAGGAGCTCGGATAACTATGCTCGGCGTCTCAGGCTCAGCCGGTTGAAAACTCGGCTCCGGGAGGCATTAGACTTGCGTAAGACGTGTACATTTAGGGTCAGGCAGTTCTCTGGGCGAACATGGAAATGAAGAAGTCTTTTTCGGCCACAGAGCGGGCACTCAGGAGCTACGGCGCGGTGTCGCAAACGGCGTGGACGACGGACAAAGGTGAGCAATTTCTCGGAGAAACACAGTAGTGCAAGGAGATGGGCATGTAAGGTAAAGTCCGATCTGTCATTTGAAGATAGCGGCGCGTTGTTGTTGTTCAAGGTTGCAACGTGCATGCTTGATTTAGGCCTATTAGTTCGCCTGCACGCTGACATGCGCGATTTGACACATTCGAGTGTGTTTGCTGTATCGGAAGGTCTAGATTTCACATTGAAAGAACACTGGTGGTAAAGATTGAAGCCAAGCATTGTTGAAAAAAATATATTGCGGATTCATAAAAACATAAAACTACAGGTTATATTGTCAAACCAATTCGTCCAACGCAGTAGCATTTTGGGGTTCAATTAATATTCTTCAACTTCAACCTATTCAATAGTTTTACGAGCAAAAGGAACATATATTCGTGTGCTACCAGTGGACACAAATGTATGAATATTTTGGGGATTTTTTAAATTTAATTTATTTCTATATGCATGTGCTTTAACAGCTACGTGGTAAAAAAATGCACACACATATATATATATATATATATATATATATATATATATATATATATATATATATATATATATATATATATATATATATATATATATATATATATATATATATATATATACACACACACACACACATACACACACACACACACACATACGCATGCAATAGTGACATACATGATTAAGATTTTTTTTTTTTGCCATATGTTAGTGTTTATGTCCAGTCCGCAAGCGAAGAACTATGGAGAGCAAGAAAATATAAAAAAAATAAAATAAAAATAATAATGTCTCACAGGCTCATTATGCCTCATTATGATGAAAGAGTCCATCTCTTTCATCCAACTGAGCAGAAACAACACGCATATGTTATATTCCACACACAATGCAGACAATTATCACCGTAAAAGAAGCCATGAAACTACAATTGTATGAATATTGACAGTAAATCAATAAGGACAATAGTTTCAGACATTATAGGTTCAAAATGAAAGCCACTTTTTATTGTAGTTATAACTCTTATAGGTGTTATTATTTCCACTGCATACCATGTTTTAATTTATTTTTATTTTTATTTTTATTACTCGACCCGAATGATGCAAGTAATGACACCCAATGCGATAATCCCCACTGAGGACAAGTCATCACGAGGGAGCCTGGTGTGAACTTTACAACAGAAAAAGACGCAGCTACATTTTCCACAGACTGAAGATCGAAGGCTACCTTTCCTCTTTCTATATAAACAAACAGAAGCGCAGCCCCCTTCCCTGCGCAGTTCTCCTTCAAAGAGGTGGGAGTGCGGTCCAGTGTGTGTGTGTGTGTGTGTGTGTGTGTGTGTGTGTGTGTGTGTGTGTGTGTGTGTG
>CAAKHF010022453.1:48503-59130 GCA_901007745.1 Hippocampus kuda | reverse complement strand
AGAATAACAAGGATTACAGGTGTGTGTGTGTGTGTGTGTGTGTGTGTGTGTGTGTGTGTGTGTGTGTGTGTGTGTGTGTGTGTGACTGCAGGATGTGTCATCAGCTTGATGTCACGCAGATCCTGACATTCACCTGTTGTGGAGCACCCCCGCCTGCTGCCGACCTCATTAAATCCTAATCCTGGGCTACACTGATGAGGCAGTTTGCTTAATGAATGCAGCGTGGGATGTATTAATTAGCAAGCACAGACCGACCGACATGTGTCTGCAGCTTCTCATGCTGGCGTCAAATTTGTTTGATTGTAAATCTCGGAAGTGGTGACAGTGGTCATTCCTTGTTGTCTCGGCTCTTCGTGTGGAGTGCTGAGCATGCTGATAGGCAACTTTAAAAAGTCCATTCAGCTCAGCAGGCAAAAAAATGTGGAAAAAGCGTGAGTTTAAAAAGCACTCAGGCTTGGTTTGCGTCGTGCCGCTGCTGGCTACCGTCAAAACTTTGATCTGCTTTTCAATGCTGGCGACGGAACAAACAAGCCCTCCTTTTCTATTTGAGGCTTGTCTGCTTGCCTGTGGTGAGTCAGCTTCATACTCACTGACTGCAGTTAGGCACCCTGCAGGAGCCCCAGCTGTCTCACCACACTGATGTGACCCACCAGGAAACATTTCAGATCAGCACTTAGTAAATTTGACATTTTATAATATTGACAACTGGTGTCAGTGACAATGTGTACATTGACTTTCCTTTTTCTGTTGATCATGTTACGGTTTCATTATTACCGTCAATGAACTAAGGCAAGGTATTGGAGTCTCACATTCTAAAGGTTCCAGATTTAAAGCTCAGCTCAGGTCCCTCCTTTGCGGATTTTGGATTTGCATGGGTCTGCCCCAAATACTCGAGCTGCCTCCACATTCCAAAAACATGCTTCTTATTCCTGGATTGTTTTGATTTGTATTTTAGATTTTTTTAAAGGAATTTTTGTTAAAGGTAAAATGTTGTGTTTGGGCATGTGATATCTTTTTTTTTTTTTTTTAAATACACAAAATAAATATAGGTAATGATGGCTATCTCCTTCGTGTATTTTGTGAGCCATGTCTGTGAAAAGTGCCGTATAAATTAAACCATCGAAATAATATTCCCTCTACTTGCTTGGTTACTTTTCTAATCACTGCTATCTGTATTTTTCACCGACTTTTGTACTTATTTCCGGCATATCCATGATGGGGCCTGCCTATGAAAATGGCCAATTTGGTGCTGGTCCAAATTAGGCATGTCCATTCTTGACCGAAGTCTGTGCTCTACTCTGACATGAAATTTTGCCAAGTGTTCCCGTTACTTTGATTGAGAAACTCACTTTCACTGCATCACCCATCACAGGATCATACGGATCATAGTACATGCAAAAAAAAAAAGGGGTCATGAGATGGTTGAAGGGAAGATCAGCAATGCTGTCACTGTTGCATGTGGTTCTGCGGCATTCGAGTATAATGAACGCTTGCTTGGTTGAAGTGTTTCATAGCTGAGGTGCTTTGTGAAGTCGAAACAAGACAATCAGTGTGACGACGCAGCTGCTCTCGTCGGTCCACAACATCAGCAAGCCTCTCTTTAGTGCATCAACACTTAAGCAATCTTATTGAACAGGCGTACAAGTTAGCGCCTGCATGAGTCCATAAGAATGGTCTTCCTTTATTCATGTGCATATTTTGGAGAATCACTTGCCTCCTCCCCTTCCAAATCCGACACTCCCATTAGCAGGTGGCATATTTTGGAGTAGAAACCAATGTTATTTTTGACTTCTTTTTGCTCCAATATTTTTGTCGAAAGTGATTCTTGAGTGTGTGATGAAGCTGTCACTGTCTTAATAAAAGTCTGTGAAAGTCGCGACAGTATGATTGTTTCCTGTTTGTGTTTCCCAGGTCACTGTGACGTTTCCATGGCTGAGAGCACCCTGTGTCCGGAAGAGATTGAGGTGGAGATGGCTCGGATCCAGCGTCTCAGAGAGGTCCTGGTGCGTCGGGAGTCCGAGCTACGCTTCATGTGAGTCGCAAAATGTTTTTTGGAAGATCAGATAGAGGGGGAGCACTGCAAAGATCTAATCACACAAAGGTCATCAAAATGCCAACCGCTGTCCTTGGCTGCTGGATGAGACGGCATCCTGCCCTGACATGCCACACTCATTTTTACATTGATTATCATTGGTGAGGAGTCACGCGTAGCAAGGCCTTCTGTCGGCCTAGATGCCATCACAAGCACTGACCTCCATTTACAACCTATTTCTTCCATGAAACTGTATTCCTTTATTCTCACCTTTCTATTCTCTTCATTTCACAGTGTTTCTTTACAGTAACAAACGTACTGCCCACCCCAGTTGAGTATACATGCAGTTGTATGAAGAATTTACTGCATCCTCATTAACATTAGCTTCAAGGATTGCAGTCGATTTACCACCCTCAATCATCACATCGTCCCACTTGACTCTTTGGTTTCACAGTTTTACAGTTTATTGAAGCAGCTGCATCGTTTCCTTGTTCCACCCACTCTCCATTTCTTTTGCTCAATTTTAAAAACAGATCACGCCGGCAGACAGAAGGCCCTTTACCTGAAATATATGACTCAGACATTAATCAATGTCGAGTACGGATTTACAGGAAGATTAGAAATGTCGATGTTTAAAATACATGCAATTTGTTGCGGCCAATGAGCTCTATTGCTCCCAACCACTTAACTCATTCACTCCCAAAGACGTGTTTAAACGTCTTTTCAGACTTGGTCCAGAATTGGCTGGTACTGAATGAGTTAATACAATATTTTGAATTGGGATGTTGATATGTTATATTGTTTTGAGTCACTCCCCGGCCATGTGTGATACACCAAAACAACAACACAAACATCGTATGATATGATGGATGTACAGTACATAAAATACTTTTGCCATGAAAATTGCATGGTCAATATACATGATCTTTTCATCAAATACATTTTTCTTCAACACTTATCGTCATTAGTCCTAAATGGAATTTTCACATGACCTAACATGCAAAGTTTTTGCAAACTGCGAGGAAGCTGGAGGACGCAGAGAAACGTCGCGCTCGCACAGGGACAACAGTCAGACTCCACATTGGATGGCGGGAACCGCGATCTGAGCCCGGAAGCACAAAACTGCAAACCATACATTCTCGCCGCTAAGAGATTCGACTGCACAAAATATAGACTAAATTATCACATTGGATTTCATCAGATATCCGTTGTAGGTTGCGAATGTATGAATGGCTATTTTTGTTGTCAAATTTAAGGTAACAGAGTGTGAATCGTTGCTTGTAGTGTGCCCTCACGTGACACTGAGTGATTTTGTGGCGAGTTCAAGACGACAGAAAGGCTTCACTACGCTGCCGCCGTGCAGTTTCTCTCTCCCTGTGTTGGACTCCAGCTGCCACACAAACACATGGACACGAGTGTAAAACTGGCATTCAGAGAGCGGACGCTTCTGGAATCCACTGATAGCACTGAGAGACTTCAACACCCAGGCTGCGAGAGGGAGGGAGGCTGCGAATAGAGCAGCACAGAAGGGAGGGGCGACTGTGCATGAGTCATCAGGCCGATGTATCACTGGCGGAATTAAATGTGTGGCATCCCTCACAGAGAAAGAGAAGAGAGGGGGTTGGGGGATGAACGGGTGTTGATGCCGAGGCCCTGAGACGTCAGTACCGCGGGAAGTGATCGGTGGTCGCATGCTCTCCATCTGCCACGCGGGTTGATGTCATGACGTCTTCATGACAAGCTCAACGGGCATTCGAGCTCACAAGTCATGTCAATCTGACAAGTGTCACCTCTGTTTAGACACGCTAAAGAATCTGACATCCGCTATGTCGAAAAGAAGTAGGAGTGGACTCATGGACAGCCAATTAGGGCCAATCATTTACTGTTGGCGCTGCAGTTTGCAGTAGTGTAGAACCGCTATAAATCACAGTAAGAACTGTTTCTAGTGGGCACATTTTGCTCCTCCTCATTAAGAATATAACCCTACATTATATGTAAGAAACACAATATAAGAGAGGTATCCCTATCTGTTATGTCGTCGCTATTCCACTAATAAATTGCCATCGCTAGAAAGATAGAGAGTCAAATATTTCATCATATTATAGTACGGTGTTCTCCATACCGTACAATGACAATAAGTCTATTGTAATGGAAACATAAAAGATCCGGTTTCTCCTCACTGGAAAAAAACAAAACAATTGAAGACCTTTAAAACCCGAATGAAAGATATTCAATTTGGGTTGCATTTATGACAAAATCATACTAATAATAAATCACATTTATAGGGCAGGTTTCCGGACACTCAACTGTCTATATTTACTCTTAAGTGTGATGAAACCAGTAAATGTCCCTTTTCTTGTAGGATGGATGACATCCAGCTGTGCAAAGACATCATGAGTTTAAAGCAGGAATTGAGACAGATTGTTGCAGTACCAGGTACATCTTCAGCCCGAACCGATGCATGCATACTCTCTCTTGTCAGCTTCTTTGTGTGACACGGTACAACAAGAGTGGAAAAGAATGACAGCGTTTGGCAGAAAGCATGCATGCATGCGTCACAGTGATATATAAATAGGACATCCACGGGATGGATGCGAGTGACGCGCACGAGCGAGCCTTTTTCCACACCAGAGCACAATTTGAGCTGCTTCGTGTTGATTGCGCTTGCTGCCGGTGAACGCAACACAAATTAGATGTCACATTCACCGGCACCTTTAGGCACACCTGTCATGTGATCTAACAAAAGAGCTGTACCGTATACTCAAACTTTTCAAAATGATAATCTTCAGACTTGTATTCATATACATACCTTGCCTTCGCAAGCCTCATTTAATGCAACTCTACCGCATCAAACCAAGAGCTGAAACTTGTCTCCCGATGATGCAGTGCAACATTGCTCCTAAATTCATTAGTAAAATTGCGAGAGCGAAGTTTAAATTGTACTTAATGAATGTACTGTATATATTCTATTATATGCATATAAAATGTTGATACTAATACAACAATGAATATAGAGACACTTTTCAGTGTAATCATTCAAATTTAATGTCTAAGTGTTATCATAGTTTTGGTAAAGGACTTTTTTTTTTTTAAATCTGATTCATCAAGCATCGATGCATTATTTTTGCTCCAGCAAAATAAATTGATTAAAATTGATTAATTCATCGGATAATGTTCATTGATTTGTTGTGAAAATGATTTAAACATATGCAACCCCCCCCCCCAATTTTTAAATGTGGTTAATAAATTATATTTAATTACATAATGAAAACTGGGATACCACGTGAATGGTTATGCAATGAAAAGAAAATCATGAAAATAATTATATACATTTTAACTATACTTGGTCTCATCTACAAATGACCTACCTGGCCCATCTGTCTGATTTAAAGCACAAAAGTTCACCCACCCGTGTGTTAGATGGTGTTGATGTAACTAATGAAATGGCCTGCCAATGTGGTAACATGTTTCAGAGAAAAAGTGGAAGATTGCGAAGCGGCAGCTTATAGTCATTCCAATAGCCAGCTGAAGAGGGCCTAAATCCAGGACCTGATTGGGTGGTTGGCATCAAAGGGATGCATGCAGCCTTATTTCAGTTGGAAGCGTGCTTAGCTTCCCTGCAACCTCAGCACACTATTTCTTGCAAAAGATTGGGTTGCATCATAAATGACGACAAAAAGCCACTGGGGCCACAGCAGCCAAGACCACCTCCGTTTGCTGCTTCACGCAAGAGAGGTGTTCAGGCCAAGGGGCGACACATTTGTGATGTAGACATACTTGCTGAGACTGCAGGAGTTCCCAGCACTGCGAGTGCACTTTTCCAGTTCCATCTCTAAGCTCTTCAATTGCTACATCCCTCTGGCAGTCTGTACTCATTTAAAAAACAAACAAACAAAAAAACTTTGATGTTTATTTCTGTATATACACACACACACACACACACACACACACACACACACACACACACACACACACACACACACACACACACACACACACACACACACACAACCATTATACAGGGTGTTCCAAAAATCTTGGGCACATTTTGAACTCGGGAACTATTAAGGATATAAAAACGCATCTGGTAAATTCAGAAAGCGTGTAATCTCAATTTTTACATGGAATGTTCAAAGATGTTCAATGTGAGCACCATTGGTCACACGACACAGATCAAGCCGATAGTCAAATTCTTGCCAAACGCATCCTAGCATTGTATTGTCAATGGTTGTAACAACTTCTGTTATTCGTGCCTTCAGTTTAAAGCATAAGCAACCACCCGTTAGGAATTTACCATGCCATCTCACTATGATCTTCCTCTCTGGTAGCTCCTTTCCGACTTTTCTGCGAAATGCACGTTGAACAACAGTCCATGATTCACTTTTTGCAAATTCAACCACACAAAACGCCTTTTCTGGTTGAGTGAATGCCATTAATGGGTCTGAAAAGAAATTTTAAAAAATCAATAGCCTTACGAAAAACTTAATGTAATTAGCTTTAAAATGGCACGACTTTTATCTTACTACCATTTATATTAAGGAGATATGGGGACTTCAAATGTGCCCAAGACTTTTGGAACACCCTGTATTATTAGTGAAAGGAATCCGTTTCTTTTTCGGACCATTTTACCCGACTCGTAAGTCAATTACTTGATTGTCGCATAAGCCACATATACAATGTACTCAAGCATTGTGCATTCGTTGTTCTGCAGGCAGATGGTTGCACTCATTTTTCAAGCTAAGTTAGTCAGTCGCAGACACTCAAACAGTGGCTGCTGAGCAAGGCTAATGTATTCCCAATTCATTTTCATACGCACGGAATGACACAACCTACAGAGCTTTCATATTAGCATTACCGCAAGCTCTTCTAAGGTCATTGAGAGGTCGATTCATCTTTGGCAGCACAATGTTTATTTGTCATGGCGACATATTGTGGTGACGTTACCGTCTCCTGTTCCTGCAGAGAAAGACAAAAGTAAGAAAGACAAACAACAGGAAGAGGAACTGATCCTAAAGATCCATAAACTGGTGCAGAAGAGGGATTTCTTGGTGGATGATGCAGAGGTGGAGAGATTAAGGTAGATCTAAGAGGGGGGAAATGCAAGCATGTGTGTGCACTTGAAATTCAATGTTAATATCACTGCGATACGACTCAGGGAGCAGGAGGAGGACAAGGAGATGGCAGACTTCCTCAGGCTGAAATTGATGCCACTGGAAAACAAACTCAAAATCAAACAAAGTGAGTGGACATATTTACATACAAAAGCACACGCACAAACAAAAAACAAAAAAATACACAACTCTAAACTGTAAATGTTTCTCTTCCATTCCATAATTAGTACACCAAGATCCTCCAAAGCCCAAAAGACAAGTTCTGGAGCCACCATCCAACAAACCCCTCGTCACGAAATCAGGTGTGGCCATCATTAAGGACTGCTGTGGCGCCACCCAGTGTTCCATCATGTAATTACCGGAGACCTTCAATACCCCCCACCTCGCCCACCAACAAATTCAGCAAACATCACTTCCTGTGAATAAGAGAACCTGTCCAGCTTTATGCTCCACTCGAAGGTGTCTATAAGTCGAGTCGTGTTTGCAATGCAAGTACACAATGTCAGGGAGGCCAGTGTTGATGCGTTCTGTAGTTCATCGGCTACAGGATACCATCCAGTAATCTCCTGCATATTCGCAGTTCAATATTCACAAAACCACCACTTGATCCCCCCTCCCCATGCGGAATCAATCCTTAGCCATTTGTTTAAAAACAAACGCAGATTTGTGGCACATCTACAATACCTCAAGACAAATTCCCATCCAAATAAGAAAAGATGGGAAGTTTTAGGTGTGAAGCATGTTGAAGAAATCCATCGACATAGAGACCAGCTTTGTATGTCAGGGCGGAGCCAAGTTTAGCTTGGGTTGTAAGTGGACAGTAGACTCTTCGCCAATATCAAATCATTTGTAATTCATTTATTGATGAGGGTAGTGTTAGATAATGACTTTGAAAATAGAACAAAATCTTTTTGGATCATAGTTTGTACTTTAATTTTAATGGTTAAAGTGGGACATTCTAAACAGTTTGCGGAAAGGCTAAATTTTTATCCTTTTCCAAAAGTGGCGGATTACTGTAGTAGGCTTACAATTGTAAAGTCAAACATGAAAAAAAAAAATCATCTCCATTTTTCATTTTGCTGTACAGTGGCAATAAAATCTAGAATCAAAAGACGGGACTACAAGCACAATGGCCATGTAGGGAATTTTATTAAATACTGGGCTTTCTAGCTGAGCATGTGGTGAAAAGAACAAACAAACTTAAAAAAAAAAGTCAGCTGCATATTGATCCAAATGATGCCATGTGGATGCTTGGTACTAAAACTGACTGAGCAGCACCTCCAACGTCCTCCGTTGTCAATCAAAGTGACATTAGGCATCATTATGCAACTTAAAGGGATGCTTTACAAATTTTGCCATATTCAATACAAACAAGTGAATATTTCATCTATAACGAATTTGATTAACTTCATTACTTTTCATTTGACATTCACAAGCTGAGCCGTGATTAGTCTTGACCCGACCCCTGAGTATGTGAGGTCATTTTCAGTCGACACCAAGTGGCAAAAATAGTGTTTGTGAAGGTGTTAATTGTAGATGGAAGATTATAAAGTTATCAAATTCATTATAGACAAAATATTCACATTTTACTGCCGAAAATGGCAAAATTAGTAAAGTATCCCTTTCGAGATTTGCTTGAAAGTAGGGTCACCTGAAGCCAAGCTGTTTTGATGCTAGAGTGGCGACAACGACTAAACATGTTGATTGATGATTATTGCGCTCGTTCCTTTTCCTCAGGTGATGAAAATACTAAACTAGCTTCCCCACTCACAAAATTTTACAAATACAATTATTTATAACAGTTAGTGCAGATGCATGTGTATTTTCCCCAAACACTATATTCTCTAAATGCGTCAATTCTAAAATGCGCCCGGAAAGTATTCCCAGCGCTTCACATTTTCAGATCTCTGGAGATCTGAAAATGGCTGTGCACTGACGCGGCCCATCCAACCTGCAAAGAGCAATGGGCAAAGCTTCATATTGAAAAGACTTGAGGCTATAATTGATGCCCCCAGCCCCAAAACAAACAAAAAAAAAAACAACCTTTTTTTTCACGTTATCATTGTAGGGTGTTGCGTGTAGAATTTTAAGGGAAAAAATTAATTTAATCTATTTTTGTAAGAGGCAACACAAAATGTGGAAAAAGTAAAACGGGAATACTTTTTGGATGCACTGTACTTGCAGCTTACAATAAATGACTGTCGGCCACCTAGAGGTTTATAACAGTTGTCCTTGGCAAAAGAAACCTTCAGGTTAAAAAAAAAAATCCTGAACAACACTAGCTCACCCATGACTCTCAGTTGTAGCATTTTACTGCAGACTGGTCGTCAGGTTTATGTATGCTTCAGTAATATTCTGAATATTTATTGTACGCGCAAAAACAACAAAATATTGCAGGTAGGAAGCACGGACAATTATTGCTTTGTGCACTCCTAACTAGCCACACTGACATTGTAATCTGGAGAATTACTGATTGTGATAATCACAGTTTGCCTGCTTTCATCTGACAAGCAACTTGATAATCAGATTTGTTTTAATGATGCACATTACCTATATAATGCAATCTTCTTGTAACTACCAACATTTCCATGTATGTTTGAGTGCTATATGAACATCTGCCAAGCCGTTTGTCTCTTCTTTATAAGCATCTATCGTGCTAGTGAATTCATGAAGCTCCCAATGTTGAAAATGCAACACACATGCCAAAAGTAAGCTGAAACTTCCTGTACATACATGTTGAAATAAATGTCATCTTTCAGGAACTTCCCAGTAGATTGCATCTTGCTGTCAACCTGAACCAACCAAGAAACTTAAGCCGAGACGTAATGCTTAGTTAAGTTTATTAACAGAACTGGATTGGTCCCTTAAACGATGTTTGACAGCAACAAGTTGTGGTGAGGCTTTCGAACCGTGATAGATTGGGAGTTTGTGTGATAGCAAGTAAAAAAAAAAAAAAGATGACAATGCAGCAGTTTTAAATGTCAGCTTTGAATTAAAACTACATTTTTCTTTTCAGTTCTTGAATACAGAACAACTGGTGCACAAATGGAAAAACGTAGCAATACAAATTGTGTTAGTACAAGCTGGCTAAGAATTCATTAATTTCTTTCTTCAAACATATTCTCGGACTCCAAATAATTGCACATTTCAGAAACCAAAACTATGCAGATAAGCATATTTCAAGAGCACTTTACAGATGAGATCTGCACAAAGGAAACGCTAAATGCGCTACTGTGTCCATTATGAGATAGATGCCACTGCACAGAAAAAGCTCGGATTTACTTAAAAAAAAAGTTTTAAATAGAGGTTTATCGGAAGCATTAAAGCTATTGGTGTCAAATCGAAATCAGTAATTCGGTGAGCTGCACATTCCTTAATCAAAGAGTGTTCAACTGGGTCTGGAAAGGGCAGAGGAGCCGACGCTGCAGCACCTGGAGTTAAAATAATTTGGATGAGTGGTCAACAGTTGGGGGGGGGGGGGGGG